>CM067501.1:48855000-49016528 GCA_034509495.1 Acestrorhynchus altus
AACAATCTGCCCTCACAATGGGGCTGGGTCACAGCGCCACCTAGTGTCACTCATTCGTGATGTGTGTTTATGCACAAGTTCACAGGGGAAATGTGGTAAAAGTGGGACGCTGTCGGCAAAACATTCAAATTCTAAGTTAACAATATTCTCGTGCTTTTCTAGTGACATTAATTTCACTTCGATTAGTGTTTATCTGTATATAGATCTATTATATTTATGGTCCAAAGAATGTTTTAACCCTTTAATGACCTCAAAATCTAAATCGAATTTTTATTTATTGCATTTTTATGGCAAATAATAAAAGCAGCTTGTGCTTTTAAAGAGCCCATCATTGTTAAAGTTCTGTGAAACTGCATGCAGTTCTGTCAGATATGTACTAGTAGATGATTACAGGCGTCGCCCCCAGATTTATCAAGCTCTTATAGGAGGGTGCAGGATCTACAGGCCCAGCTGCAACATCGAATCCCATCAAATAGCAAAGTGGAAAATTCTCTTTAAATGTTACCACTTAAAACTGTAAAATAAATGACTGGACATGGACTTATATGCCATTAAAAGTTTTTAAGCAGAACATGGTTTTCTGATTCTATAGCTTTCTTATGATTCCTTTATGATGGCCATGCTCTTATGTTGGGAAACTGAGAACTTTGTGTGTAAAATGATCTGTAATTAATTTTATATTTATCTTTACATTTACTGTATATTTAAAATCATAAACTTATTGGCAGCTCCAGACTTCCATTGCTCACTATTGTAACTGCATATTTATTGGTGTCATTATATTAACTGATGAATTCATACTAATTAATGGAAATCCATTCATTCATCTACTTATCTGCTGGGATAGGGTCAGGATCAGGGTCATGATGGGTCCAGAGCTTATCTGGAATGACAAGCCAGGAATCGCCCCTGGGAGGAGCACCAGCTCATTGCAGGGTACCACCCACACCGGTTCACACACACTCTAGCAGAGCCAAGTCCCCTACCACATGCATTTTTGGGAGGCAGGAGGAAACCGGACATGGAAGAACACGTCAAACTCACAGACAGTGACTGGAGTCTGGACTGAACCCTCAATACACAACCGGTACCACCTGTGGAACTACCACCTTAGATAACTTTTAGAACCACAGGTTATTTTTGTGGGATGTTTTCATAATTTTACTTTTATTCAACAAGACATTATTTATAGGAGACAGTTACACATGCCAGATATTGTAATTGCAAAGAGAAAATAAGCATACTCAATTTTGTCTTCATCTGAGATATAAAACTTAAGATAATTAACATTTTTGTATGAATTCATCCATGTTTTGATTAAGAATGTACTTATGCACCTAATTCATTTCACCATAAACAATTTACCATTTCAGAAATTCAGCTGGAAACAGATCATCCAAAGTATTTTTGAGCTGAAAATGTATGAAGGTTCAGAATCAGAATCAGAATTACAGAATTTTAATGTTGATGAATTATTTGTATTGAGTCAATTGACAAGAATATTTATAGTAAGTTCATCAAAATACAACCTGAATATGCTTTATCATTTATGTATCAGTATTAAACCATGAGCCTTTCTTTTCCCCTTTAACCCAATATTTGAGACAGTGACCTCATCAGCCCCACCCCCTCGCTCTGATCAGTCAGAGTCTGTGTGCAGGATGAGCAAGTTCATGTGTACAGAGCAGTAAACATGCACTGGAAGCTCCTTTGGTGTTTAAACTGGAATTGAATTCAGTTGGAAACGACTGGCTTCTGTTTTTGAGAAGAATTACTCACTGATTCTACTCACACATTGTCAGTTATGATAAATGTATCATGTCTGTAAGTTACTCTGATCCAGTGGTATAAAGCATAGAAAATGGCGGGTAATTTAAGAATACTAACCCTAAACGAATAAGTGAACATGTACAGTATATACTATAGTATTCTGTAGTATATACTATATACAGTAAATAGAGTTTAAAGAATAAATTAGAGCTGGACAAGGGAGATAATAATGAATGGTTTGAGGACACATCTGTCCTTTCCAATCTAAAGGTGCCACAAATGTCTTTGGGAGCAAATCCATGGAAAGCCTATCTTTGGTTCCCTGGATAACCTTTAAACAGTCAGTTCTGAAAGGGATCTTTCAGTGTATTTTAGACTAAAATCTGTCTGCTGGCTCCGCATTGGAGCATTGCTGTAATGAACCGTCCACTGGTCCAAAGGTTCTGATTTTCTCTTTCTGGAAGCACTCCAAAGAAGCCCTTTTTGGCACTTTTATTTTTAACCTTCTTCTTGACTCCCTCTGCCTCTCTAAAGCTCCACTGTCTGACTCTGGAATGCACTGCAGACAAATATTGATTTTTCATTGAGGTGAAAAAATAGTTTTCCCATGCTGAGTAAACCCGGAAAAAAAAAAAAAAAAAATATATATATATATATATATATATCTGCATGTGACGCCAATAAATGCAAAAGAAGAGCTTGCACGTCACACCAGAACTAAAGAGCAGAGAGGCTTCTCGCTGGCTGCTGTCTCAAAGGTAATGATGCGAGGAAGAACGAGGAGGCCAGTGATGAGTGTATCTGCGACTGAATTCGTCTGCGTCGCTTGCAGTGTAGGAGCAGTGTAGGAGCAGTGTAGGAGCAGTGTAGGAGCAGTGTAGGAGCAGTGTGCAGCTATGGAATAAGCGATGGTAGAGCAGTTACATCTCTCGAATGCCTCATTTTCACGTGGATAGTTTAGACACAGCTGTCTGAAAGCTTTATTACACTGCGTCACCAAAGTTTGTGGATGTTTCCGAGATAAAAGGACCAAATGTTTTGCGAACCAAGAAGCAGAATCAGTAACCAAGAAATGGCATTCTGTAAGCGAGAGCACAGTTATTAATATCACTAGTTTAAAAACAGGCTTGTAAACAGAATGTTTCTGTATTTATTCATCCATTTTTAATATTATGTTCATAAATAATCCATTATCACCTTCCAATTTCTCAGCTACGTGTCTCTCAGTCTCACGTTCAGTTCAGAAGGTTTGTCACTTTTGACTTTTGGCCTTGTTTTGATGGGATGGTGGGATCTAGTCTGTCATTGGCTGCTGGGTCAGTCACTCATGCTTTCAATCATTTACAGGTTTTATATGCAGAAGAAATGAATATGATCCATTTTTATAATCATATTTATTAGCATAGTTATTATCACCACAGCTTCAGATTACGTGTTTATGTCTCCATGCATCTGAAAAATATACAATGAAAAGAACAACTGATTGACATTATGGAGAAAAATAAAAATGGACAAAAATTGAGATGGTTTTGTAAATATATCGGAAATATTTATTTTTCTTCTTAGGAAAAGTGTTTTTATCTCATAAATACATAGATATAGTTATTCTGTTTACCTTCTCCTGACTTCATTTATTAATTTGTGTGTGAAGACAGTCGTGAATAAGCCTTTCACTGCATGCTGCACTGTGTATAACTATGTGTGTGACAAATAAACAAACCTTGAACCTTGATATCCTGAAATGACAGCTTTTGCAGTGGATCTGATCAGACAAATGATCAGAAAAGCTCTGATGATGAATTTGATCATAAATATGATAAAGATATATCTGCATGCATATCCTTTCCGTTATCTGAAATTAAAGTCAAAGCATGAAGTTGGCGCATTGTTATGGTAAAGCGAGGTACTCAACAAGGTGGGGGTCCTGACAAATCAATGTAACTGACATGGAAACTCAACGGGTGGGGTTTATCCCCAGCAGCCAGTGACTCACTGGATCCCATAATTAAAACTCAAAAGCAAAAAAAATTCAAACTGAAAGCAAAATGGTGTTGTTGTCGTTGCTGTTTTCTGGATCAGACCTAAATACTTGCTTTCTCCCTTTTTTGCTGCTGACATCAGAATTTAATATTGCATATATCATCGTCAAGGTTCTTGCTGAAGAGGTTTAATGATGTTTATGTGTGGTGTGTATTATGATGTCACTCCTGGTGGCTGCAGTATGGCACCACTTTCACACGTGGACCATGGTGAACCCTTGGTCATTATACTTGGTCTCTGATTTATTGATTAAACTGATGTCATTTTAAATATCTGTGATTGTGAACCTCACACTGTAAAAAGTAGACAATCCTTCAGGATGTGTATAAAGGGATGGAAAGATGAGAGTAAATCAGCTCAGAAAACAGCTAGAATTCACTCGTTTCCAACCGAATTAAATCCCAGTTTAAATACCAAAGCAGCTTCCAGTGCATGTTTACTGCTCTGCATACAGACTCTGGCTGATCAGTGAGAGGGGGTGTGGCTAATGATGTCACTGACCCAGATATTGGGATATAGAGGAAAATAAGAAGGATTTCTTTGCTCAAATGTCAGAATAAAAGTCCTGAGAAGGGATAATGCAGACATAAACAATATATATCATATAATATAAGAACTCATTGTTATTAATATGCTTGTAAAATAACAATCCCAGAAAACATTTTAGCACATTTAAAACATTGTCATACAAATGTATACAAATATCTATTCTTTTGGTATTTAAATCTCGAAGGAAGAACATTTTGAGCATCTCCTGAGAATAACAATATCTGGCATATGCCTCCTATAAATACTAAATGGCAAAAACGGTGAATAAACGTACGTCAAACCCCGAAAATATCTTACAAAACTGGTCGAGGGGTCAGAAGGTAAAATGTTGCCTTTGCATATTCACACTTTCATTTGTAGAAGAGATGTGCATGGTGTTTGTGGAACAATATTATTAGTCTTGCTGAATTACCTTTAAAATGATTTATTTAAATGACTGAAATATGTGCATCATTTCCATATAAATAAAACGTGTGGCTGTAATATATTTTATTCATGTGGAAATGAGAGGAAATGCGACATCACTTTGTTCAGTGTGGGATGAAATGAAGTGCTTACTGAAAACATTTACGCTGACAGGTTTAAAGTACCTTCCCGATCACAGCAGGAAAGAGATTTAAAAAAGCTCACATGAATAGATATGGATATTTTTAGTAGCACATATTCCAATATCGTTTTTATGGCTTTGTTTTCAAACAAAGAAGCTGCAAAGCACACCAGTGGTGTGCAAATCAGAATAAAACCATATGAAGGATTCCATTTCCACATTTATGATATTTGTGGGGCATTGTGTAGGCTAAGCTGGCCAGCAGTTAACCCGAAGGACGGCAGCCCCAGAGATGAGAGTGTGCTGTCCCAGGAACATTCCTGTCCAAGAGATTACTTCTCGCAGCTTCTGAAGTGTCTCTGTTCCTCTGTGAGCTTGTGTGTGTGTGTGTGTGTGTGTGTGTGTGTGTGTGTGTGTGTGTGTGTGTGTGTAAGGTTTGGAGAGGTGCAACACCATGACAAGTTTCGATGACCATGAAAGGCTTGTCCTTCTGAACTGCCACAACTCACCTTTACATCATTGATCTCAGACTGCATATAGTGTTCTGAAGATGTGTTCTGTATCTGCAGGAAGAACACTTGACAGTTTCTAAACTCACTGTTCATTTCATCAGCTCCTCTGACATACAGGACACTCTTTGTGGTTCTATGAAATACTGATTCATCTGTTTCAAGAAGTTCATTTGCTTGTCCTTTCACCCTGACGCACGATACTGTCACCAAGAGAAGACGAATATCGGACAAATGACACCTCACACCGTGACACCAAGCATTCTGTGTCTGATGTGGCAAACAAATGGCGGTTCTTGGTGGTGAACAAGGTGAATACATTCCTGTTGTCTCTTCTAAGGCAAAAGCACCCTGAGCACCCCATGACATATGCAAAAGTCCAGTAACTGCAATTATTAGTATATTATTTGAATGTTATTCAACATTATCAAATATTATTACTCATAGTTATTATTTAAGCAAATCGACAAAATGGAGATGTAAGGTTTTTGCATCATTATGCCAAATTATAATGTAGTAGCATTTGATAAGGACTATATTGGTCCTGCTTTCGCATAATTCTAATTATGAACTGATTATTAACTGTAAGTCATAGCCAATTGCCCATATCATCATTGCAAATGAATTTTGATTTTTAACACCCAAATCCTGCACAGTTTAATGCTTTCATCATGTAGCAAATCCCTGCAATCACATCTTTAAACTGATCATTATCCTGATGTAAATGTGCCTCGTACAATCAGCATACATGGTAGTCTGTCTTCTCCGACATAAGTGATTGGGTAAAGGCCTTGACTGCTGCTGGCTTAGGAGGTGGAGCAGGCATGTATCCAGCAGGCCAACGCAGGCCTCAGTGATCAGTAACAGAAGTTTCACAGGTCTGGCCAGGGGCCGGGCTGTCCTCATTAGAGCAGAGAGGAGACAGGTGCAGCAAGTTAACTAAATGAAAGAGATATCAGCATTTCCATGCACCATCTGCCACCTCCTGGTCTCATCCTCACTGAACCAGCAGTTTATATTAAGTGCTTATGGGGCCTCCCAGGGAGTTGTCTAATTTAGCATGTTTAGACCCCACTGTCGCACGCTCTCACCCTCGGGTGAGGCTTGAACGCCGTGCTTATGGGAGTGTGGGGGAAACTCGATGAGTTTATGCTCAGAGCACACACGTTCGCCAATGTCACATGGTGAGGAAAGCACTCCTATGGAGAGAAAGCAATAAGCTCTTTTTCGCCCAAAGGCAATCTGCAGATGGCAGGGCAGTGGAATTCAATAGGTTGAACAGCAACACAAAGTGTGTGCGTGTGTGTGTGTGTGTGTGTGTGTGTGTGTGTAAAATGCTGCTTGTTGTCATTCATTTCAGAACCAAACGTTCTGATTTGTAGGACAACCATGGTTGTGCAAGAGAGTTGATATACAATAACACCATCTGTATCACTGTCCATTTTATGGTGTATGAATGAGTGTGTATGTGTGTGACAATGTTTGTCTGTACATCCAGATGTGGACTGTCCTGTGAACCCCAGTGCTTCAATGCAGTCCTCCTCCAGGTGGATGGTCGTTTCTGGTGGAGAGTACACTGTGCACAATTGGTTGTTGCTTATCGCTGGTGTGTGTTAATTGGGTGCTGAGTATGATTGTGAAGTGGCAGTGGGTATTGAGAAAGTCGCTTTATAAGTGTAACCAACTAACTAACCATAATAAAGTGCTATTATCATGTGCTTTAGACACTATTATTACTTTTAAACACATTTCTGAATTGAGTTGAGATAATTGGATTTATGAAGACAAAATCTAAATTACTTGGCACTCATTAAGTAATAGACCCAGTGCTCAGGTCTTTGCCCGCTATTTTAAAATGTGTGATGTTCTCAGCTCAAAGAAAAAAAACAGACCCTTCAGTGGGTGAAGGGCAAAAAGGGAGGTGGAGTGATGCTACAGACTTAGAGTGAATATGATGATCGAGTCATTCCAGAGGTCCACAGTCATGACAGTGTATGTGTGTGTGTGTGTGTGTGTGTGTGTGTGTGTGTAGTAAAAGGCACACAAAAGGCCGTGTTTGTGTGTGTGCACATGTGGTTTGTGTGGATAAAACAGGTATTGCCATTTTTCCAAAGTGGTGAGAAAAAAAGAGAGCATCTTTTATGGCTGTAAGGTTGTTGTTTATCAGGTTAGGAGACACCGCAGGCCTCTATAGTGGGCCCAGATAATGAGGGCAGAAATTTCCTTATATCTGGTCATCATTGTGTATATGGCTGTATGGCAAGAATGACCAATGTCTTGAGGTAGAGGTAGAGAGAATGTGAGAAAGAGAACAGTATGGAGATGGGGGGGCATGGGAGCAGGAGCCCATTCAGATGTGATTGTTTTTACCTGGGTGGTGGAGTAATGTAATCAGATGGGCGATTCGCACAGGGATGGGAGTGGCTGCTCGATTCACACTGACTTTGCCTCCAAAAATGTGATGCTGATAAGGTATTAAGAGGTTTCTCCCGTGAACGATGAAACAAAATGCCTCCTCACCACCTCAGTACTGAGCTAAACCTCAGCAGGATATGAGGGAATATTTACCCACATCTTGATTCACAGCTATTTTTTACAGGTTAAAGAGTCTAGAATTTCACAGGAGTGCAGACAGAGAGGGTGACAGAGAGAGTGATATGCCATTAGAAGTAAGCAAAGATGGGAGAAAGAGGGATAAAAGAGGTGTAGACAGACAGAAAGCCATGACATGTCCTTGATGCTTCTCCATAAGCCAGATGTGATTTAGACAGATCTTTTCTGTTGGTTCTCTCAAAAATTGACAGAAGACAGACGTGCACGCACACACACACACACACACACACAGCCACACACACACACACACACACACACACACACACACACACTGAATAAATGACTTTTTCAAAGTCTGCCTATCCAACTTGCAATCTCCAGAAGACAGCAACAAGGCCAGAGCTGCTGAAAAAGACCTGATTCTGTCACACCAGCAATCACAGCTACTGTCCCAACACTAATAATGAGCTGACATTTACTCATCAGATTCTGACAACTCTACCTCACTGGCCAACTCTTACCAGATCAGCACAGATGAGCGCGCCCCAGATCAATACAGGTTTCAGTGGTCTGGAAAAAACTCATATCATCACATTCAGGATTTACTCCTGTAGCTGTTCACCAGAGCAGTCAAATGCAAGTGGTTTAATTCTGTATGTACTGTTTAAACAGATCCGGTCTTCCTGAATTTACAAAATTCTGATGAGACCCTACTATCTGAACTCTGTGCCACAATGTGACCATTCCGACAGCTACACCTGAAGCTCCATTACTATTCTACCTGCTTTGTTTGCTTAAGAATAAACAAACATATACAGAACACAATTAGGTATAAACAAACAATATTTATTAGACAAACCATATATAAATAAACAATATCTGCCTTAAATTTCAAAAACTACACTACTATTAAACCTTGAGATATTGGACAACCATCACCATGTTTTAAACTGATAATGGAGGAGCGTACGATATATCACTATCAGTAGTGTAGATCATTATCAATACAGTATATCAATATCAGTACTGTTTATCATTATCAGTACTGTTTATCATTATCTGTATAGTATATCAATATCAGTACCGTTTATCATTAATAAAGTATCATTATCAGTATTGTTTATCATTATCAGTACTGTTTATTATTATCAGTACAGTATATCATTATCAATACTGTTTATCATTATCAGTACTGTTTATCATTATCTGTACAGTATATCATTATCAGTACTGTTTATCATTATCAGCAATTGTACATCATTATCAGAACTGTTTATCATTATCTGTACAGTATATCAATATCAGTACTGTTTCATCATTATCAGAACTGCTTATCATTATCAGTACAGTAAGCATCATTATCAGTATACTGTTTATTATTAATAGTACAGTATATCATTATCAATACTGTTTATCATTATCTGTACATTATATCATTATCAGAACTCGTCATCATTATCAGCATCATTTATCATTATCAGTACTGCATATCATTATTTGTACAGTATATCATTATCACAGTATATCATTATTAGTAGCATATCATTATCAGTACTGTTTATCATTATCAGTAATATACATCATTATCAGTACTGTTTATCATTATCTGTATTATATATCATTATCAGTACTGCTTCTTATCATTATCAGTACAGTATATCATTATTAGTACTTCGTATCATTATCAGTACAGTATATCATTATCAGTACAGTATATCATTATCAGTACTGTTTATCATTATCTGTAAAGTATATCATTATCAGTACTGTTTATCATTATCAGTACAGTATATCATTATCAGAACTGTTTATCATTATCAGTACAGTATATCATTATCAGTACAGTATATCATTATCAGTACTGTTTATCATTATCAGTACAGTATATCATTATCAGAACTGTTTATCATTATCAGTACAGTATATCATTATCAGTACTGTATAGTGCACGCACACACACACACACACACACACACACACACACACACACACACACACACACACACACACACACACACTGAATAAATGACTTTTTCAGCCCGCTTCATCCAACTTGTGCAATTCCAGAAGACAGCAACAAGGTCAGGAGCTGCTGGAAAAAAGACCTGATTCTGTCACCCACTCGCAGCAATCACAGCTACTGTCCCAACACTAATAATGAGCTGACATTTCTCACTTCATCAGATTCTGACAACTCAGCCTCATCACAACTCTGCCAGATCGTCAGCACAGATGAGCGCGCCCCAGATCAATACAGGTTTCAGTGGTCTGGAAAAAACTCATATCATCACATTCAGGATTTACTCCTGTAGCTGTTCACCAGAGCAGTCAAATGCAAGTGGTTTAATTCTGTATGTACTGCTTTAAACAGATCCGGTCTTCCCTGGACCCCTGAGCAAAATTCTGATGAGACCCTACTATCTGAACTCTGTGCCACAATGTGACCATTCCGACAGCTACACCTGAAGCTCCATTACTATTCTACCTGCTTTGTTTGCTTAAGAATAAACAAACATATACAGAACACAATTAGGTATAAACAAACAATATTTATTAGACAAACCATATATAAATAAACAATATTACTGTCCGTCTTAACCCCAAAACTACACTACTATTAAACCTTGAGATATTGGACAACCGTCACCATGTTTTAAACTGATAATGGAGGAGCGTACGATATATCACTATCAGTAGTGTAGATCATTATCAATACAGTATATCATTATCAGTACTGTTTATCATTATCAGTACTGTTTATCATTATCTGTACAGTATATCATTATCAGTACTGTTTATCATTATCAGAACTGTTTATCATTATCAGTACTGTATATCATTATCAGTACAGTATATCATTATCAGAACTGTTTATCATTATCAGTACAGTATATCATTATCAGTACAGTTTTATCATTATCAGTACTGTTTATCATTATCAGAACTGTTTATCATTATCAGTACAGTATTTCATTATCAGTATTGTTTATCATTATCAGTACTGTTTATCATTATTAGTACAGTATATCATTATCAGAACTGTTTATCATTATCAGTACAGTATATCATTATCAGTACAGTTTATCATTATCAGTACTGTTTATCATTTTCAGTACTGTTTATCATTATCAGTACAGTATATCATTATCAGTACAGTTTATCATTATCAGTACTGTTTATCATTATCAGTACAGTACATCATTATCAGTACTGTTTATCATTATCAGTACAGTACAGTACATCATTATCAGTACTGTTTATCATTATCAGTACAGTATATCATTATCAGTACAGTTTATCATCAGTACTGTTTACCATTATCAGTACAGTACATCATTATCAGTACTGTTTATCATTATCAATACAGTATATCATTATCAGTACAGTTTATCATTATCAGTACTGTTTATCATTATCAGTACAGTTTATCATTATCAGTCTGTTTATCATTATCAGTACAGTATATCGTTATCAGTACAGTTTATCATTATCAGAACTGTTTATCATTATCAGTACAGTATATCATTATCAGTACTGTTTATCATTATTAGTACGGCATATCATTATCAGAACTGCTTATCATTATCAGTACAGTATATAATTATCAGTACAGTTTTTCATTATCAGTACTGTTTATCATTATCAGAACTGTTTATCATTATCAGTATAGTATATCATTATCAGAACTGTTTATCATTATCAGTACAGTATATCATTATCAGTACAGTTTTTCATTATCAGTACTGGTTTATCATTATCAGAACTGTTTATCATTATCAGTATAGTATATCATTATCAGTACTGTTTATCATTATTAGTACAGTATATCATTATCAGAACTGTTTATCATTATCAGTACTGTTTATCATTATCAGTATAGTATATCATTATCAGTACTGTTTATCATTATCAGTACAGTATATCATTATCAGTACTGTTTATCATTATCAGTACAGTATATCATTATCAGTATTGTTTATCATTATCAGTACAGTTTATCATTATCAGTACAGTATATCATTATCAGTACAGTATATCATTATCAGTATTGTTTATCATTATCAGTACAGTATATCATTATCAGAACTGTTTATCATTATCAGTACAGTATATCATTATCAGAACTGTTTATCATTATCAGTACTGTTTATCATTATCAGTACAGTATATCATTATCAGTACTGTATATCATCAGCACTGTATATCACCTGTACTGTATATTTTTGTATCATACTATATATCATTCTATCATCCGTATCATAGCACAGCTGACTTTCATACAGTTTAAATTTAAAGTGCACTTTATGTAAGCCACCTGCAGTGAGCATTCTTCATGCACACTCACACACACAAGCACACACATGACCACCACTGTGCCCTAAAAGAATGCTCCTTCTGTCCTCTTTCTGGACGTGCAGGGAATCATGTTGCAAGGACAAAAGACACGTGGCACAACAGTGCTGTTCCAGCCATGCTCTCTTCTTACCATCTCTTCAATTATTTTTTTCAATTGTGTACAGATAAAAAGAGAAAACACAGACACACACACACACACACACACACACACACACACACACACACACACACACACACACACACACACACACACACAGACACACACACACCTACTTTACTTTACTTTTAGTAATTAATCTGAAAGGGAAACAAGGTCCCCCACAGAATTCTCACCGCTGTGTACAATGGCATGTGGAGGGCAGCACTGCAGAGAGAGATTTTCTTTCTTTTCTATTTTTTTTTATTTATTTAGAAACAATTGGCATGCACATAAATCTCATTTGCTTAATTATAATTATATCTGTAGTTGCAGGAGGATGGCTGGTGCTGAATGGAAGCCATTGCAACGCCTCATGCTCAGCTATTAGAAAAAACCCGCTGGGCTGAGTCATGCATGGAGGAGCTGGCACTGGTGGGCCACAGGTGGGGGTAGAACGTTGGCAGCAAGTGAGGCCAACTGATCCGTTACATCGAAATCACTGCAGCGCATTAAGCAGTCCAACCGGACAGGCGTGTTGCAGACATTTTCTGTCACTGCTTTCATCATTTCATTGCTTTCACCCTTTTCAGTTCTGCCCCAAATCTACAAGTAAGGCCCAAATCTACAGAATGGACCACAGCATTTGTGCATTTGGGTGCGTTGAGATTTAGAGAATAATCTGTGTCTGTTTTGCAGTTCCAACTTGATCTGTCACTTCATCCTGAACCTTTCGTAAAGTGTCCTGTCACTTCATCCTGACAGTTTCGCAATGCTCACCAACACTTTCTCCTGAACGTTTCATGTGTGAATTTGTTGTTTGTTTGCCGTTTTATTAATACCTTTAAATAATACTCAATGAAGACTGATTTTAACTGCATTAAAGTAAAAAGTACCTCCTGCCCTGAACATGTAACAGTTAACCTTCACATCTTAACACCAAAGTAGGATCAGTAGAAGCCTGGCACATTAATCACAGCTCTACTGTAGCAAAGGGAGTCATTCTGCACTCTGGAAAGATCTCTCTACAACCGATTGGCAAGGATTTCTTGAATAAAAAAGGAAAAATCATTGATCTTTTAATGTGTGTGTGAGAGAGAGAGAGAGCGAGAGAGAGAGAGAGAGAGAGAGAGAGAGAGAGAGAGAGAGAGAGAGATGGGTCTTCTGTCCTTTTGTGTGCAGTATTTCCAATGATTGTTCATTTCATTTGTTGGCAAATCTAGCAGACCTCTGTTGACAAATTCAAATTGCCCAATTCTTCTCCCCTTTCTCTGATGCAAGGCTGGAGATCAGAGTCCAGCACAGTTTGCTGATTTCCCTGCTCTAACACACTGAATAAACATGCCAATTAATGAGTCTGTTGAATCAGGGCTGCCTGAGCTGGAGTTCCCAAACACTTATTATCTTTGTCATAAAACCAAATGGCTGCAATAAGAGGTCAATGGTCAGGACCCCACTGGACCACCGCAAAGCAGGTATTATGTGGGTGGTGGGTCATTCTCAGCACTGCAGTCACACTGACATGGTGGTGGTGTGTTAGTGTGTGCTGTGCTGGTATAAGTTTATCAGACACAGCAGTGCTGCTGGAGTGTTTAAACATTGCGTCCACTCTATTAGACACTCCTACCGAGCGTCTCCACCTTGTAGATGTAAAGTCAGAGACAGACGCTCGTCTGTTTCTGCACAGTGTGTGTTGGTCATCCTCTAGTCCTTCATCAGTGCTCACAGGACACTGTTGGCTGGATATTTCTGGTTGGTGGGCTGTTCTCAGGCCAGCAGTGACACTGGGGGGTTTAAACACTCCAGCAGCACTGCTGTGTCTGACCCACTCAAACCAACACAACACACACTAACACACCACCATCATGTCAGGGTCACTGCAGAGCTGAGTGTGACCCACCATTACTTTCAATACACACATACACACACACACACACACACACACACACACACACACACACACACACACACACACACAATAACCTACATGCTTACAGCACAAACCATTCACTGTATACAGTATACAGTCATTGGAGCCATGCTGTCTATTCATATACATATACGTCATATAAGTGAAAAGGAGGAGAGTCTGAAGAGAAGAGAATGATTATATAGTTTGCCATAATTTATGACCCTCATAAATGACTTTTGAGGGAGTTCAAGTTTCTGTCAAAGAAGGTAAGCTCCATTGGCTCCTTCCTAATTTAAATATGGTTTAAATATCAGGAAAATGTTTCCTTCTTCTGTAAAGTTGCCATTTCGAGATTTTCTCATGACAGCAACATTGCAAAATAATGATCTAATTATTGATTATCTAATGTGATCAAATGTGCATCTGATATGATGTGTGCATATGATCCCAATCTGACCGTGTCTCATCGTTGTGCGACGGATAATCAGCAAGTCATTCAGCTTGGAAAACATCTAAAATCACTCGTTTCCAAATGAATTAAATCCCAGTTTCAATGCCAAACCAGCTTCCAGTGCATGTTTACTGCTCTGAGCATGTGAACATGCTCCACCTGCATACAGACTCTGACTGATCAGAGAGAGGGGGTGGGGCTGATGATGTCACTCTATGACAGATATACATATATACACACAGCAGAGTCAAATGAGAAGGAGAAGCTGTTTGATTTTTTAGTTGTTTTGATTTTTTGCTCAAACAGTGTCCAGAATAAAAGTTGTGTTTTAATCAGAATTCTTGCATTTTCAGCACATAAACACTCAGGATGATTAATATTTTGCCTTTATAAGCAAAGAAAAATCCATGTTTACCAAAGTTCATGTTTATCAAAACACGGTCAAACTCAAACAAAATATTTACATTCTCTTTATATTTATATCTCAGTTGAAGACAACGTTTTAATAGCTAAAGAAAAGCCTCAACATAACAATACCTGGAATGTGTGACTTTATTACTCAAATATTTAGAAACGATTAATAATATCTTAAGTGTTAACTAATAATTAACTGAGCCTTCGATTACTACCATTTATAGCATTTATTATACATTACTGAACCATTTATTAATGTCTAGATAGTACTGTTAATTACTCGTGTTACCATAATGCCCCGAAATATATATTTTTGAAAACTAATCTCTCTACATAACAAACTGAATTATCTGGTAATCATGAGTATTTGTACTGACCTTATGAAACCAGCATTTTAAGGCTATTTAAGAACGGTCAGGATGTGACCTTCAGCTGGCGATCAGCGACATGCCATTAAACCTTTCATTCCCTGCAATAGATCATTAAACATACCCGGACTAACTGCTGAATTTCATCATAGTTATTTTAGTTACAGTCTCGTTTTGAATCCAGTTTGGTAGAAAACAGCACCGTCCTTTTTGTACTTTACTGCCCTCTTACAGACGCTTTGTTGCTCCAGACACATCAGAAAAATGGGGAAAGCTCTTATCTCTATATTCATCTTAGGAAACTGAGACTGACAGCTTGGATAAACATGCAAGTTGGTGGTGTGCTGACTCCTCGTGTACTCTACATTTATCTAGCAGGCCAGGGCTGTCGAAAACCCTGCGGCTGTCGTTTAATTCTGCACTGCCCTTTGGAGGAAGTGATATAGGGGGCAGTAATGTATAAGGTCAAGGTCACGATACACAACTGGCAGCAAATAAGTACTGATGCTAAAATAGCAAACTGTTCATCCAGTCAAGCTTATTTGAAGTCTATCAACACTGTAAAAAAGAAATGTGTGCATTCAATCTAACAAGAATACAATTAATTAATCGCAAGAAAGCAATTATATTAGATTTATTCGATTCAAATGTGTACTTTCAAAGTTTTTCATTGAGAGAACCTGAGATCCACACTTGGTGGGCAGTTGCATGCTGTTTTCAAAGTTTCGTAACTCAGGATCCGAGTAACCTTCAGCTATAATACACGTATCATAACATATGCCAATCAAATTACTCACAACCCAACCATTAAAGGATAATCAGTTTATTTTATTCTGCAAAATCATAGGCTTATAAATGGGTGCATTGACAAACAAGAACCAGTGTTAGCTGATCCTGATACTATCAAGACCAGGCTTAGTTTTAGGAAGAGAGCTAAGGTCATAGATGGCAGCCCATCACCTGAAACTCCAGCAAGACAGCTCCTGTACATCCTTGGAACCAATGGTCTTCACCGTGATCTTACAGTTTCCTTTGAGAACTTGGTCACTCCAGCATGAAGCTTTGGTTTAATAGTGGATGACCAGTAATTGACCTCATGTTACGTTTCAAGACTTGACTACTGCAATTCCCTTCTGACTGGCCTTCCTATGTGTACCATCAGGCCATTCAGCTGATCCAGAATGTGACAGCCTGGCCTGCCTTCAATGCTCCTAAACTCAGCCATGTCACTCCTCTGCTGTGCACTCTTTACTGGCTTTCTGTATCTGAACATCAAATTCAAAACCACTGGCCTACAAAGCCAAAAATGGACAAACCCCTCTGTACTTAATGGCGGTGGCTAAACCCCAATCCATTCCAAGAGCATCTAGTACACCTCATCTTGACCCACCATCCCTCAAGATACACGGAAGACAAGCATCCAGACCTATTTCTCTTCTGGCACCAAAGTGGTGGAACAAACTTCCCCTGGGGGTCCGAACAGCTGAGTCACTTGCTTCAAATGCCCACTGAAGACCCATCTCTTTCAAGAGCACTTAACTCACACTCATTAAAGGCTTATAATTATACTAAGTCTGTGTGACAAAGTGTCATATGTTGAGCTTTGGGTATCGAGGTCTCCATTCCATTTGTATTTGGCAGCATCTAAGCTTGAGGTATGTCTGCTTTAGAGCCACTTTTTTTTTTTGTTGATCTAGACCACAAGGAGGGATGGCATGGGCAGAACAGGGCTAGCTGGGATTCCATCCTTGCCATTTTTGTACTTTGTAGCCAAGATCTATCATACATCCTTGTGTAGTGCTGTGAAACAGTGGACTGCGGACCTGCTGTACAGAAGGAAGATTATAATAGTAATTAACGTAAGTAACATAATCAGTGCTACAGGGATCAGCAAAAAAGCATAACAGCCAGCTCTGGTGTTTTGGGTTCCGTTTGGTAGCGGCTGACATCCTTGGCCATGCAGTTGCTCGACTGCTTGGATTAAAACAAGCTGGCAGGTCAAATTACAAGCGGGCGAAGGGGGAGGAGGCGGCAAGCTGAGCCAGCGAGACGAAAAGAGCCGGCGTGTTCTCTCAGAAACACATCCCAGTCTCAGCCCTCCTTCTCTGGCTGCGGTTACGGTCACCATAGAAACCGTTCCCAAGGCACTGCAATGTCGCTGAATGGAAAGAGAACAGTGGGGAGGGAAAAAAAAAAAGTGATAATATACAGTACCCTAGACAGTTCCGTAGTGAAGGGGAAAAAAAAACCTTAGGTGCAATGGATTATTTTCCCTTGACGCCAATCGCCTGTTCTGCTCTAGTTCTCGCTGGACGGCAGACTCCGACGGAAAGAGTTGTAGCAGGATTGCTATGATTCACATTTTTTTAGACTGCATATATAGAACATTGATCTCGGCGGAGCCTGAGCTCCATAGAGATTCGTGTCGCCCGAGCATTTAGAGACACAGTTCACCAGGGGTACCAGAACACAGTGTCAGCTGAGGATTCTCCAACTTCACTCACTCTGGCTGCCCTGCGGCTGCAGTCTGGTACGCGAAGGCCGGAGGAGCTGTCTGCCGCAGGCCGTGGCTGTGGGTAATTAGGGGGAGGTTAATGAGCCTGACTCCTCTAACGAGATGTGAGTCAGACTGCTACTGCCGAGAGAGACTCTGAAGTCCATGCAATGAACTATGCTCAGGCTTTTTCCCCCCTTTCTCCTGTCAGCAGGAATTTTGGATGATAACTTCCTCCAGGTACTGTGTGTATGGGCATGATTCATAAGCCGCATGTTTGCCCATTCAAAGGTCATGATCTTTAATAAAACGGGAGGCCTTTTCTCTTACAGAACAATTGTGAAATCTCTCTGTCTCAGCCACATGTAAAAGGTTACAAGTGTATTATATTATCGGTTTCAGCACAGACTCACTGTGTATGAGTAAAGTCCCGTGGTTCTGTTAGAACCTATTGTTAGGGTCTTTTCACACCACATTTTGGTGTGGTTAAATCAAACTTGGCGTGGTTTGTTTGGGTTGGTTGTGTAACCAGTAATTGCGTACTGAGACACTTTAGAGAAGGTGGTCTCGGTTTATCAAATCTATCCAGTTTACTCCAAAGCTGCAGCACTGCTGTGCGATCCACTTACACCACTGTAACACACACTAAAACGCCACCACCATGTCAGTGTGACTGTGATGCTGAGAATGACCCACCACCCACAGAACAGCTGCTCTGTGGTGGTCCTGTGGTGTCCTGATCATTGAAGATCAGGGTGAAAGGAGGAGAATAAAGTATGTAGAAAGACAGATGAACTACAGTCTGGAATTATAGAACTACAACCTTCTCCTGTATGGTAAATCACAATGTTATCAGTGCACATCAGGGGTAAGTAAATCTGGTCCTGGAGTGCCAGCTTCCCCCGCAGTTTGCTGATTTTCCGACTAAACCAGGCTATTAACAGGTGAATTGAATCAGGTGTGTTTGAGCAGGAAGAGCACAAAGCAGTCCAGACATGGACCAGACCAGAGTTGTCCACCTCTGCTTTATATCATGATCAAATTTTTAACCACGACCTTAAATCTGTCTCTGAGCGCCTCCAGAAGTGGCTCCTGAATTGTTGGAAATGCATCTCAGGTGTGTTTGCACTTGCATTTTTATGCATCTTGGCCTTATCCAGATTTAATCCTGCAACTGAAGATGCATGCAACTCTTAGAACCTGAGATCCACACTTTAGAGTAACCTACAGGCATGAAACACATCATAACGAAAGACATATCCTATCTAAACATCATGAATTATCAGTGAATAATCCATCTTGGATTAAAGCTAAAATTCTTTCAGTTCCAACTGAATTTAATCCCAGTTTAAATGTCAGAGGAGTCATCCTGATCACAGGATTCTGAGATGTCAAATCTTTTTAGTCCTTATAAGAAAAAAAAACATGTTTTATTAGAACATGGTGAAATTCATTTTTATATCTCAAATGAAGTTACATTATCGCTAATATGCTTATATCGCTAGTATGCTTATGTATATACCTACATATCCACTGTTTGCATATTTGCACATATTGTAGATATTTGCACATTTATATCTGTATTTATCATAATTTGATACCATATGTTCTGTGATCTCCTGCACTATGACTACTTATTGCACACTTGCACAGTTTTTCTTGTTTGCACTTTTGCTACTATTTTGCACTTCTGCTAGATGCTAACTGCATTTCGTTGCTATGTACTTGTACTGAGCAATGACAATAAAGTCGAATCTATCTATCTATCTATCTATCTATCTATCTATCTATCTATCTATCTATCTATCTATCTATCTATCTATCTATCTCTCTCTCTCTCTCTCTCTCTCTCTCTCTCTCTCTTGCTCTCTCTCTCTCTCTATTTGAGTA
This sequence comes from Acestrorhynchus altus, assembly GCA_034509495.1. Classification (NCBI taxonomy): domain Eukaryota; kingdom Metazoa; phylum Chordata; class Actinopteri; order Characiformes; family Acestrorhynchidae; genus Acestrorhynchus; species Acestrorhynchus altus. The sequence goes on from CM067501.1 coordinate 48,874,990, forward strand.
CCCTAGGATCTCCTGAAAATAACATCTGGCATGAATGACTGTCTCCAATAAATACTTGGGCAAATGTTTGGGCAAATGAAAGTACAAAAACTATGATGAACATCAAACAGAACGGGAAGAAACAATGAATGAGTTGGTGTCCCAATACTTTTGCACTCCAGTACAGTGTCACGGGAGAGTTTTGTTCACACAAGAATCTTCCCTGTAATTTCCAAGGCAATATATTTGGTCTCAAGCTGCTAAATTGCAATGACAAACTCATCAGGATTTGAATCCATGCTGGTGAACCCCTTTATTTTTAATCACCAGTTAATACCGACACCAGTTAACCTTCATGTGTTACAGGAACTTCAGCTGCCTCACTTTTACAGCAGTGTAATGACACCACGTCCCACCGGCACTGAATAGGTTCCTTCATATATAGCTATGACTCCTCAAGACAAATATAAGTTTCCTCTGCCAAAGCGTCAGAGGTCTGTTACTGGATGTGTGAACACATCTCCAGCACTAGTGACCATGATCACAGTTCCAACACCAGGCCCAACGCAGCAAGCATTTTTAGCCCTTCCTCGACAGTCCCTGTCTGTCTCTCTCTCTCTGTGTCTCTCTTATTCTCACTTGGATGGAAACTCCTGTTAAGAGTGTGATGGCCCTATTCTGGGAAAAGTGGGGTTGTGTTTCTGGTTTCCAGGAAGGGAACTGGAGCTTGGTCAGCGTGTGGGAGAGATGAATACAGCCCCAGAGAGCGAGACAGGAAGACAAACCTGCTGGTATTTTGATGACACTTGTGGGTGTGTATCTGGGCTATGTTGGCTTGAGTAAGTTGAAGCCAACAGTAACTGTTATATAATTCCAGACTCATTTTGGCACGGTGCTGCCCTTTACCTCCATGCCACTCTACCAGACCATTTTTACTGGCCGAAGGTTGGTCTGACTGACGACACAACACTGTACTCCGATGTGGTGCCTCTGCACCCAGACTGGGCATTCCCAGCAGGTCAGTAATGTAGAGCCTTATGAATTTAGAATCTAGGAAGATGATGACTGAGTTCATCTTCAGGTTTATTTATATAAACAAGGTTTATTTTTAGCAACAGACGTTGTCCCAAAGCTTCTCCACAAAGATCTATGTAAGAGTGAGCCAAAGTGAGCAAGCCAGTGGTGAGAGGAGCGATGATAGAGGAACTCATTGTCTTCTGGTCAGTATCAGATAGCAAACACCACACCAATATGAAATGATCAATAACTAATGGATTTAAAGACGTGCTCAGATTTAACTCCTAGAACCTGAGATCTGCACTTTGTCGGCAGATAGACACCGATATTCTAAGCTTCATATCTCAGGATCAGAGTAACTTACAGAAATGCTACACATATCATAACCAACAACCCTGTCATCAGATAAATAAAAATGTGTACTCAATTATCAGTGAGTATTCCAGCAATTATCAGCCAAAAGTCATTCGTTTTCAACTAAATTAAATCCCAGTTTAAATGCAGGAGCTTCCAGTGCATGTTTACTGCTCTGTCCACGTGTACGTGCTCAACCTGCATACAGACTCTGACTGATCAACGAGAGGGGTGGGGCTAATGTCACTGACAGATTACCAGTTTATAAATGAAAACAAATAAATGAAAAATAAATTTCAGAATAAAAGTCCCAAGAAGGGAGAATACTGATAGATACCGTACTTAAATAACAAAAATAATAAAGGACATTACTGGACTACTGTCAAGTATTTTGTATATTATTATAAATATCATTGTTAATCTAATCTTTACAAATAAATCCAAATTCTTGCCTTTTCAGGTCTGGGTGATCGATTTCTAACAGGATTTCAAGTCCTTTTAAGCAAAATAATAATAATAATAATAATAATAATAATAATAATAATAATAATCATAATCATAATAATAATAATATTTTTTTTAATCAAAACATGGTCACTTGAGAGTTTAGAGGTTAGAGTAGAAATATGAACTATTATGGTTCTACTGTAAACACCTTTACTGTATAAATTCACGTTACATTGTATTCAGTTTGCTTCTAGTTTGAGTCCTGTTTCTTGCCGGTTTCTTATTTTCATTGATTTTGCTTTAGTTTCCTTCAATAAAATATTACTGGTATATATGTCCACGTCCACCTCCAGGCCACACACATTGTGACAGATAAGAAGAATATTACACACCATCATGTAAAACCACGGGCATGAGACGGATTAAGCTGTTATACCATTAGACACTGACACTACTGCCAACTTTGCTATGGTCTAGATACAGTATGTTCCGTATGAAGGCTATGATTCATTGAGGTACACAGTGACTTGCCTCTGGCAGAGGTTTTCATCCAGGACATATCTATCCCTATTCCAGACAATGTCTGGTCTATGTGTTCAGCTGGGGCAATGACAGCAAGCAGCAGGAGACAGCCAGCACAGTCTATTCTCTGTGTTTACATCTGTGACCACTTTTATTTGCACTGATATAAATATTCCATGGCCTATCAGAGACTCAGCCTCCTACATTTACATTTACAGCATTTGGCAGTCACATCTATCCAGAGTGACTTACAAAAGAGCTTTGCTGTTTACTCAGAAGATATCCTCCGTAGTTAGTATGGGCTAGAATCCAGAGATCCAGAACCTCAAGCTTAGATGCTGCCAAAAACAAATGTCCGACTGGAGACCAACGATATTCAGTATAAATAAAAACCTTAAATGAGATAAATGTTCTCATAAGAGTGACTCAGCTGTTTTGGAACCCCAGGGGAAGTTCATTCCACCCCTTCGATGCAGGACAGAGAAGAGTCTGGATGCATGTTTTCCTTGTGACTTGAGGGATGGTGGGTGAAGCCGAGCTGTATTTGATGCTCAAAGGGCTCTTGGGACAGATCGAGTTTTGACCTTTGCCATCATTTACGGAGGTGCTGGTCCATTTTTGGCTTTGTAGACCAGCATCAAGGTTTTGATTCTGATGTTCAGCTAGAGGAAGCCAAAGAAGGGAACGCAGCAGAAGAGTTACATGACTGAACTTGTGAACATTGAAAATGAGAGAGAGAGAGAGAGAGAGAGAGAGTCTCTCTCTCTCTCTCTCTCTCTCTCTCTCTCTCTCTCTCTCTCTAACAGACAGCATGAATCTTGTAAAGGTCATCTTTACACACCTCTTTCAGGCTTAGTCATGCATGACGAAGCTTGACCAGACACGCTGTCTGTTGCCACTTTCCAGAGACCTGCTAGAGGTCACACACGGTCACACACGGTCACACGCGGACACACACACACACACACTCTCTCTCTCCTTCTCAGACACACACAGTATTTTTTATACAGTGTCAGAAATTGTTTGTTAATGTGTATTAATATAATCATGCGTCCCATATTGTCACTGTCACACAATTTTGTATCTACGTTTAACATGTTTTTAACTTTCACCATCATTTAAATCTGGAATTTGTTCTTTATATTCTGTCAAATAAGGATGAGTGGACCAATGAAAGCTAAGTGGTGGGTCATTCTCAGTGTTGCACTAGTAATGGGTATATATACCCACTGACTGTCTCATCTTGTAGATGTAAAGTCTGAGACAGAAGCTCATCTGTTTCTGCAGTTTGTCTTGGTCATCCTCTAGTCCTCCATCAGTGCTCACAGGACACTGTCAGCTGGATATTTCTGGTTGGTGAATTATTGTCAGTCCAGCAGAGACATTGTGGGGTTTAAACAAGACACATTAACATCCCACCACCATGTCAGTGTGACTGCAGTGCTGAGAATGACCCACCACCCATCAATAGCTGCTCTGTGGTGGTTCTGTGGGGTCCTAACTATTGAAGATCAGGGTGAAAGGAGCAGAGAAACAGATAATGGTTTTTATATACGTCCTGAAAATGTACAAAAACAAAAACACCCAGGCATTTTCACCCACACAGGCTGCTAATCAAGCGAGATGATGACAGATCAGGAGCAGAACAGTGTGGTGTAGTCACAAACCTAGTCCTGAAAGTGCTTTACATAATAAACAGCATAGATATGCTTTCAAATGCTTTAGAAGCTTAGGCTGATCAAATGACCTTCCAACTGGCATACCTTTGAAGAAATAAACTAATATTCCACAAAATCTTCAGTCAGAAACACTCCAACCCTCCTATCGTTCAGCAGGTTTCAAAATCTGCAACCTTGCTGGAACAATGGAGGGAACGAACAAGAAGCAGGGCTCTATACAGAACCAATCAAATGTTTGGACATGACACGGCTACTTCTTTTGATAGTGTTATTAGAATCATATCCTCTGATGTCCTATATAAACCCTTTTGTCCTATATGGACAAAAATTGCGACACCTTCCCATTCATTCTAAAACCAAGGGTATTAAAAACAATTATCCTGCTTTTCTCTACTGTCTAGGGAAGGTTTCATACTAGGTTTCGGGAGACCACTATGAGGACCTGAACTGAAGGTTTCACACTGCTTGGAAACTTCACTATGGTGTTTATATCCAATACTATTCAAACCTATCAATATATTTTGTTTATAAAAACAAAAAACAGACAAAATCCTATGACTACAGAAATATTGTCTATTGGTCGTGTGTTTTTAAATGTATAAAACATTTCTAATTGTTTTTTACAGAACTGGACAGGTTTTAATTGAAGGGTTGAAGAGAGTGGGTGTGTCCAGACTTTTGACTGGTACTGTGTGTCTATAGTGGATTAGTTCCTCTGGTCTTTAATGGGTAAACTGTGCCTAGCTGGAGCTCCAAAGTTGAAGTTGTCCTTGACACAAGTAAACAGTGGTCGCCAACCGTGGCCAGCCCGGTCCGATCACACTGCACCTGCCATGTTTCCCTGACGGCACTGACCTAGTAGCCAGTCACGTCCCTCCTTCTGCGCGCCCGGGGGTAGGCAGACATAGGAAGTACAGGTTGATGGGGGCACCTTTTAGGAAGGGGAGGGGGCCTAAAATAAATGTGACGCGCACAGTGGCTCTGCCGATGCCGGTCTAGACTAATGAAGTAGGAGTGTGTGCTTAGGGACGTTCCCAGGGGTTCACTGCTCTCCTTGCCCGTGCCCCACTTCCACCACAGAGAGTCATTAAAAATGTCCAGCCAGGCTGCAGGGCTTCAATTAGGTCATGGCAAAAATACTGAGCCTAAAACCAGCCATTACATCAGCACATGTTAAAAGTGTACACTGGAAGTGTAGCAGTACAGCAGATCAAGGTGTATTCTTCCATTCAGTATGAGCATCATGACCAGGGACCCGTCTGACTCTGCACAGTCCCAGGGCTCAGCCTACAAACTGGGGGGCGGAGGGGGTGTCAGCCAGGGGATGAGTTTCGTATTCGTTCAGTGGTCAGTTTCACTTTTGGTTCACAGTCTGGGGAGGGGTCTCATTAAGAAATAACCTAGGCCTTGGTCAGGTGACACCCCTGGATGAGACTCTATAGGAAAATATGCTTTATTGAAGGTGCACAGAGGGGACATTTTTAAAAAGGGCATAATATAAAGGACATCCATGCAAATGAGTGCATTCAGCTGCTATATACACATTGCTGACACAGTTGTGCAAATGCACAAAACAGCTTGTCTAGTCTCTGTAGAGAAGTACTGCCACTAGAATAAGATTCTCTGGAGCAGATGAACATGAACATACTGATACTATGTTCTATGCCAAGTGTGGGCTAGAGGGGTAACACACAACAACCCCCCCAGCATCGAGCTGTGGCCGGGATGGACTGGCAATCGTGAGAAAGTGATCAAAAGTGGTTGGTCTATAAAAAGTCCAGATCTGAGCTGTGGAGCAGTGGAAGTATAGTATATTATTTTGAGTAATGGAGGTCCATTCGGTACTTTTGGGGAGTTGGGGATGAGGTAGGCTGGTGATCATCCAACATCTTGAACTCACTAATGCTCTTGTCACTGAATGCAATCAACTCCTCACAGGAATGCTCTATAATCTGCACAATCTAGTAGAAAGTCTTCTCTGGACAGTAGAGAGAGCAGACTCAATTCTTTAATATCCTTGATTTGAGATGGTCAACTGTGTCTGAATGCTGAGACATCTTTACTGACAACATCCCAGACGAGACCTGTCAGGGAAATGTTGTATCGGGACTGAAGGAATGTATTTAGTCCATTGTTGGCTGTATCAAGTGAACTGTAGGAGGACTGGACACCTCATAAGCACGAAGTGCTAATTTAATCCGCAAATACAAGAAGAAAGGATGGACATCAATGGACATCATTCAGCGAAACTGCAGAGCTGCTGACACATATACCCAAATAATGTCTGTAACAAGAGTCCTTCACGCCTCATTTCAGAGCTCATAATGCTTCTAAGTATTGATCGTGTCTCGAGTGCTTGGTTTCAATTTTTTTTTATAAACTAAATGTTACTTTAAACACTGATTCAAGGTGATCTGACATTGAGTAAACAGTTAGCCCTGAATTAACACAGCTGTATCGTCCACCCAGTGGGCCGCTGCATGAGGTGCGGAGGTGTCAGACACAGGAGCAGCAGGAAGCAAAGCAGTGGAGTCTTGGCTTTATCACAGTCCATCAAACATATACAGACGTTACAGGCTGACCTTTCCCCAACCTTTTCCTGTGGACGAACGAGTCCCCAGCAGCCTCAGTGTCCACCTCCCTAATGCCAAAGGGACCTGTCACTTCCTCTCTTAGAGAAGGTCAAAGCGTTACTGCAACTATGAGTTTGATTCTGTCTCCTGTTTTCCCCCATAAACTATTAATAAGAGCTACTACATTTCTCGAAGCTACTGTCAGCCTGATTATTGTGATTATTACAAAATTTGGATTTGAAAGGTGCAATGCAGTGGTGTGGCATCTCCAACTTCCATCCATCCATCCATCCATCCATCCATCCATCCATCCATCCCATCCAGTCCAATCCAATCCATCCATCCATCCATCGTTTTTCCTGTTTCTGTCTAATCAGGGTCACAGTGTCTCCAGAGCCTATCTCAAACTATGCAGGGAGGAATAGTCCAAGGACTCCGTGCCAGACCATCACACTAGACCATACACCCCCATTTAGTCACACCTAGCATCCATTTAACCTTTAGAACCCAAGGCCAATATTGTGGTCATTGTGTTGTCATAGTTTGATGTGTTGAAGTATTTATATGAGATAGTCACACATACCAGATATTGTCACTTTAAGAACCTAATTTACTCACATTTGTCTTCATTTGAAATGTAAAAATTAAGAGAATATAAATATTTGGGTGAATTTGACCATGTTTTTTTGTATTTTTTTTGTATTTTCAAAAGCAAAAGTTGAATGTAACTTCTCAGATCTACAAATTCTTGGCACGGTTAATAACCACATGCAAGTGAGAAATACGCACTCATTATCGTGATATAGTGATTGCTCATCGTAGTATTGGGTGGGAGGGCTAAAAATAGCCCCGACAGCTCACATAGTAACATTACATGTGGAGCCACTTTCCCACTAATTTGCAAGCAATTAAAACTGGGAAGTGAGCTGTTTAGCTAGCTACTGGTCACTGGCCTACATTACGAAATTATGCATTACATGACGGCTATTTTAAGCTTATAGAACAGTCGCACTATATTTCACAGCATTACAATGTCAGGTGATGCCCCTGGAGAGAAAGCAGGTTTTATGAATCTGGCCGCTATTCCAGCCTCAAACAGTCGACAAAAGGAAAAGGTTCCCTACCACTGCCTCAACTGAGTCCATGAAACAGAATCTGAGAACGAAGCCGTCTCTGTGGTTTATATGGCTTATTTGAGCAGCATGTACCAGAATCCAGCCAAACAAGCAGGAGTTTACAGGTAAGGTTCACACCTCCTTCTCTGAACCAACAGTCTCTCAATCAAGCCATGCACTGGAATGCTGGAGAACTATCCAGACCCGATATCCTTCACTGGGTTCCTGAGCAGTTCCTCAGTGCCCTATACAGCAGCGCTACAGTTCAGTGCAGCCTACTTTACTGTGAATGAACAAAAGAGCCGTACTGCTGCTTTCTCTTAAAAAAACAACTTAAATTAAGAAAAAAAGGCTGAAATGAGAATTACTGGGCCATGTTTTGCAGAAACAGCTCCATTTATCATTTACTCTTAACTTGCTGCATATGTACCTTTTTGTTCATATGATGGTCTTTTTCCAGTTTAATACGGTTACGTAACTTAATGTGCAATTAACCAAGTAACTCTAAGCTACTCCCCGAAGACTGTACTTGAAAGGTACTTTAATTTGTTTGCACTCTGCTTTGAGATCAAATGTGACTTTAAAGCATTTAGATCAATTGACATTTAACCTTTAGAGCCCTAAGTCAATCTTAGGGGATGCTTTTGCGGTTTGATGTATATTTATTCCCGAAAAAAACTGAAAAGTATTTAAAGGAGACGCACGTACCAAATATTAGTGTTTTCAGGAGATCCTAGGCTGCCAATTTGTTTTCATATGAAATTCTTTTGCTTATAAGGACTAAAAAGCACTGTATATGTCAGAAATCCTGTTGGAAATGGAGTCTTTCTGGGCTGAAAATAGCTATTTGTAATGATTAGATTGACAAGGATAATTATAATAATATGTTCTTCAAAACGTATCAGTACAAACTCTTCTCGGGACGTTATGAAATTTTAACACTGAGCAAAAAAGAGCAAACAGACCCTCATTTTCCTCTATAACCCAATATCTGTCTCACACACGCTCATTCAGACATCCAGCCAATTCAGCTAAAATCCATATTTTTGGAATGTGGGAAGAAACACACACAGACACAAGGAGAACATGGAAACTCAGACAGGGCCTTGAACCCAAGACCCCAGGGCTGGACTGAGTCGGTATGGTATCATCAGTTACTTCTGGTATTGGTATCAATATGCTTCTCCTAAAATAAGTGTATCACACTTGAGTTGGTAGTGACAGTTCACCTTAGTGAAAGCGGCTGAAAGCCTGATTGCATCCATAATGCATCTACGTGGTTTCCACTTTGCGGTGAGCACACTGGGCAACATTTGAAAAGAGGATCTATGCTTCGCTGTGAACCCTATTATCCTAACTGCTTTAATGTGGCTCGCTGCCCATCTGTCCAGCTGGGAAAAAGAGGCCTGATGAATGGTGGGTGAGAGCAGCTCCCCTGAGACCAGACTGGTGACCCAATCAATAGAGTAGCACTGTTGCCTGGCCCAGAGGCTCGCACATCAATCATGCAGAGCAGCGCCTCGAATGCGGCTTCCATCTCACTGACAGCGGCCTCACCGCCCACCGCGCCTGAGCTGTCTTGTCTATTACTCTTGGCAGATGGACCAACGGGGCAACCCCGACATGTGAAGGATTGGTCCAGGAGAAGCACCAACCTCAGCGGTGGAAGAGGAGGAGGAAGGTGGGCTGTACTAAAAGTTTGAAGTAGAGATGGAGGTTTTAGTCAACTTGAATGTCAGAGAGAAAGTGTGTGTGTGTGTGTGTGGGGTGTTAGCAGACAGGCCATCATAGAATGGACCTCGCCTACTGTCATTCATTCTGCCAATCTCAGTCAGTCTCCAGGCATGATCTGATTCAAGCTGATATTAGAGAGGAGGGGGTAGGAAGAGCAATGAGAGAGACTGGGAAGAGAGAGAGAGAGAGGGGGGGGGCAGAAGGAGAGAGAGATAGTGGGAGAAGATAGTAGAGGGTGGCAAAAGATAATAAAAGGGGGTAGACAGAGATAGAAAGCAAATAAATATGGGGTAAGATAAGGGGAGAGAGATAAAGAACGGGTGGGGTAATAACATTGGGTCAGACAGACCTTAATAGAACAGACATTGCCTACTGTCATTCATTCTGCCAATCTCGGTGAGGCTTTAGGCATGATGTGATTCAAACTGACCAGAGAGAGAGAGAGAGAGAGAGAGAGAGAGAGAGAGAGAGAGAGATGCTGAGCCACGGAGGAAGTGTGTGTCCTGGTTGTGAGTGTAATCAGAGTAGTTTGTCCTGGGTTGTCAGCACTCCCTCCCCCTACACTACTTTAAAAACCGAGCACAACCCCGCATGCCCCTCTAAGACAGATGCCACATGCTACAATCTAAATGTGGCCCTGAGATAATCAACACCTTGCTCCCGAGCTCCCTCACAGACCTCTCCGCGCTCAGAAACCAGCCTGTCCTCCACATCCACTGTGACCACACAGCACCACCCACTGGTGCACACAGACAAGGCTGGTGCACCTGTTATGGAGCAGAACATGAAGCCAAAAAAAAACCAGTCCACAGGGAGAGGACAGGAACACGTTGTTCCTGAAAGGAAATTATTAATGCACGGAAAGAACGAGGTAGACTTTTCTGACACAGAGACAACGATAATAACCAGCCTGTTTGTGCCCTGATGAAAGGGCGAGGTTCAGTATTTTAGATGCCATCTCTTTTGAGATGTGTGGGGTTGTTTCTTATGGACGAAGCAGGTGTAAGACAGGTGTTAAGGGTCTATGTTTTAAGGGCCCCTTTGCAAACACACTTAACTCCAGTTAAGTTAACTCCAGAGGCAGTTACTTTGATTATATATATATATATATATATATACAGGGGCTGGACAATGAAACTGAATAGACCACAATAATGTATTAGTATGGTGAACTAGGGCCTCCTTTTGCAGCTAATACAGCATCAGTTCGTCTTGGGAAGGACATTTTTTGGATACAATCCGGGTTAACACCCCAACATCCCTTTCAGACAGCTTCCTCTTGCGTCCACAGTTAATCCTGTTGGATGTGGTTGGTCCTGTGTGGTGCTGAGACACTCCTGATACCGTGGCTCTTGATACATCACAAAGACTTGCTGTCTTGGTCACAGATGCGCCAGCAAGACATGCACCAACAGTTTATCCTCTTTGAACTCTCTGCTGCATGTCCCCATAATGCTGTGTTCATTGCACATTTTGAGTAGAACTGTGCTCTACCTGCTAATTGAACCTTCAAGCACTCTGCTCTTACTGGTGCAACTGGTCAGATTTAGCCATGAATCCTCCCACACTACAATGACAGGTGTTCCAGTTTCATTGTCCAACCCCTGTAGATATTAGCCTCATTTTTATTTACATGTAATGAATATATTTGCTATTATGTTTATTTATTTACCTTACAAACCATTGTCACACTTTACTAATTAATTTGCTTTTCCTGAGAAAGGGATTGAAATGGAGGGTGAGGTGGTTGTGGTCAGATGGCGCCACCTAGTGGCAGTAGAACTTGTACAGAATTTATCTGGAGGTTCATTTATTATGTCACACTTTCAGGTTGCTCATATTCGTACAGGAAAAAAAACCCTCCTCATTTCAACAACACATAGCTTTTGAACTAAAACATAGAACCCAGATAGAAGATGTTTCTGGACCAAACCTGAGCTGCTTTTGGCCCAGACAGCTCAGATGTGGGCCACATTTGGGCCAAACATTGATTGCTATCTAGGAAGTGGTGTTGGTCAGGAAGTCTGTGATCTACCTTCAGATAGGATCTGAAACAGACAGCTGACCCTGTGAGAGCTAGTAACGTTTATTTTTGGGGTGCTGGGATGATGGTTGAGGACATTTAACATTAGAAAGCAGAGAACGTTCTGGTGATTTGCTGAAACTGGTTCTGAATTGGTGCCAGTTGAATGTAACAATGGTAAGGATGGGTGGGAGATTGAACCTGGGCCCAGAGCTTTTCTCACCTGTTGTCTCCTGAAGCGCTTTATGACATCCTGCTGAGATGAGACTGGGTGGGGTGTGATAAGTGACCTTTGTACTTTCAAACCTGAAACAGAGCTCTCACCTCGTTGGTGTGACAGAAGTTATTCAGAAGTGTGTTTTGTGATCTGGAGACCTTTTCAAAAACCAGGTCGTTAGTAGGTCATTATGGCTTTTCAGCTCCTCTGAGGGTTCTGTTGATGTTTCTTTAAACTCATGCTTCAGCCCTTTTGACCAGTAGTGTCCAAACATACATACCACTGTACTGGTACTAATGGAACTGTGCCACTGGGCGTTATTGTTCGATTTATTGACGACTGATAGAAGTAGCTGATCATATTCAGTCCGATGGTCTAAAACATACTGTGAACCCAGCAGCGTCTGAAAGTGACTAAAGACAAAACCTCTCAAAAAAGAAAGAGTACCTGAGAAAATGGAGACACTAAATAAATAAACCTGAGACACCAGATTATATCAATTCCAGATCCATTGTGGTGGACAGATACCAAATTAAAACGCTATGACAGTGTCCAAACACTTCAACCGGACATGACTAAGACCTGGAATTCATGTTCTGTAAATTAGTTCATCTCAGACAGCCTTGGCCTGGTGGTTTGGAAACCAGCCTTGTATGCGTCAGTGTGTGTGTGTGTGGGTTAAATGTGGAGGACAAATTCTTGTGTGCAGCACAGTGGCTCCATGAGCACCTTTACCTTCATCTAAAAATTGAATATGATATTCAATCAAAAACGCCATTTTAGAATCCTTATTATTATTATCCTTATAGTGACATTTCAAACCTTTTGTTTACTGTTGATCCATTTATTTAAAGCTTCTCATAAAACCAGAATGTTAGAAAATTTCATTCAAATTTTAATAATTAATCGTATATTTCGAGATGCACTAAGAATGTTTATTAAAGAATTTAAAAAAGGGCAGCGTCACGTAAAGAAATGGGCACATTTAAGACCAGCAATTCTAAACTTTCAAGTAATGAGACTCTTTTAAAAATGTAGTTAATAAAAATATTTCTCTTGAAAAATGTCAGAAGTAAATAACATATACATATATATACATATACATATATATACATATACATATATATACATATACACATATATATATATATATATGTAAAGCTATTAGGGGTGTAATTTGTGCATTTCTGGTGCCAGTCCCAAGCCCAGATAAGTGGTGAGGGTGGCGTCAGGAAGGGCATCCGGCGTAAAACTTGTGCCAAAACTATAATGCAGTTCATAAATATGATGATCCGCTGTGTCGACTCCTAAAGAGAGCAGCTGAAAGAAGAAGAAGATATATAAATGTGTGTGTGTGTGTGTGTGTGTGTACGTGTGTGTTCACATGCATGAGCAGGTCTAGACAAGTCTGAGGGCAGCGTCTCAAGTGAATCCTCCACAGGGAGTCGACTCTTTTGAATCGGTAACCCAAGTGGTCACCAAGATTCTGACATCACTGATCACATGGTTTCTTTAAAACGTGAAGAAAAAAAAAATCCACTTTTACACCATAAAAATACATGATTTATTAAACAGTTTATAATCAAAATCAATACAAGAGCGCTGGGTATAATTAACTTCTGATTCTATAAATACAACGAACGACACACTGAATAAAAGCAGCTTAACTGATCGCCATTCCAGTTACTACAGCACGGGTGACTATTCGCCTGGTTCTCCTGACCGCTGTGCTCAGATCAGCTGACTGCCAGAGAGGTGGAGGCAGATCAGGACCTTAAAGTCTTGTAAACAGATACAACTGCACAGCACAGAGCATTCACAAGTTTCACAAACCAACCAACACCTTCAGACTGACCGGGGGATACCTGTGGGGTGCAGGTTTACCTGTTGGTCTCGGGTCTGAGCAGGTCTGGACGAGGTGCCCGTGCGCTGAGGGCAGCGGCACGTCTCTGCACTGCTGTGAGACAAGAGCCGAGAAAGCTGGTCAGTGCCTCATCGGACAGGACAGTAATGAGAGACAGTCAGGGACAGACTCGACATCTCAAACATGATCAAAGACGGTTCAAACATGATCAAAGACAGTTCAAACACGATCAAAGACAGTTCAAACATGATCAAAGACAGTTCAAACGGAGATCAAAGTTACAATATTTACACACAGGAAAAGTCTGTGCTTCAGCTGCTCGGGATCCCCTTTACTCATCCGACTGAACTGGTCCGTACATGTGGATGGTCCAGCTACAGCTTGTGGAGGAGGTACATGCGCTCAAAGTCCTGCTGCTGGAAGTCCATGCTTTCATCATCTGACGTCAAAACGAAGTGACAGAATCCAGGATCATTCGGAGTGACGTCCCTCAGTCTGGACAGCTCAGTGTCACGGTGCGGTGCGGACGGGTCCAAATCCCTGTAGACGAGCTCCATCAGGTACTGAGTGGTGTTTCTCGGTGCCATCGCTCCTGCCGGCTGCCACCCAGCTGAACTGGTACCAGAACCTGAACCGGTACCAGAATCAGAAGTGGTATCAGAACCAGAACTAAAACTGGTGAATGGGTACCAGAACCTGAACCAATACATGGAATAGAACCTGAATGGGTACCAGAACCAGAACTGATACACAGACCAGAACCAGTTTTGGAACCAGAACGGGTACCAGAACCAGTACCAGTACTAGAACCCGACTCCGGGACCCAGTGGTTCTCCACGTGTTTACGAACTGCTGTTTTCATCAGACCCAAATACACGAACCTCCTCCTCTTTCTGGACCGGACTGTCCGAACCACGGTCGGGTCTCCCTCCGCGGCCATGACGTCCTGACACATACTCTCCTTGATAAACGGTAATAAACGGTGATGAACGCCGACAAACTGCGCTCTCCGAACTCAACGTCGCTCTGACGTCTCTGACTCAACTTTTAAAAGCTCGCTGACGCCGTTCAAACGTCAGCCAATCAGGAAGCCGCGGTTTTCTACCTCGTCATTCTTTCACAGCCTGCTCTTCAGCTCTGTACCGCCCCCCACCGTCCGATGAAAAACACGTATCTCCAAATTGGAGCGCCTGAGGAGAAAAAGCTCTTTTGACTGAAAGTGAAAGAAAAATAAAGAGAAGAAAGTTACTGTGAGCTTTTCACAATCAGAAAGATTTTATTCATATTTATATTTATAGGAGAGAAAATACAACAACAACAACAACAACAACAACAACTAATAATATAAAATATAGTGACACATTCTTACAGCTGCACCCATGTATATAAAAAATAAAAATATAATAAAATATAATATAATAATAATAATATAAAACAAAAATATATATAAAAATAATAAAATATGACATTTTACAGGTGCACCCATCTATATAAAATATAAAAATATACTAATGAAATAAATCAGCAGTGATCTACAGCTCTGCAAAAAAATGAAGAGACCACAATAAGACAATGATCAGATACATAGAATTAACTTCTTTATTCTTTATCTGAAAGCAAAAATGTCATACTTCATTACACAGATCAGATCAGATCAACACTGCTCATGACACACGTTTCCCAACCCTGTTATCATGCTTTCCCTGTAAGGACATACTGTTTAATTATATACAGTGAGCTGAAATATTCCTGCTGCTCGTATTAATAACCAGATAAAATAATTGGCCTGTCTACTGCCACACCACCGTTGCTCTTATGCACGTTTACAAACAGATGATTATAATGTTTTCGAAGAATATTTATATCAAATTAATAGTTTTATAAACTCCAGTGTTTTACTTTTTCCACAACAATGTGACTGAATGAAATCCATCCGTCCATCCATCTATCCGTCCATCTGGTGTAAAATGATAAAAAATTATTCATCTATAAGTGAAGATCTCTTCTCTCATCCCCTCTTCACCTCTCCTCTCTTCTGTGTGCTCATGTCCCTCTAGAATGTGAACTCACTGGTGTCTGTGTGGGTTAAATGTGGAGGACAAATTCCCCTTTGTGTGCAGCACAGTGGCTCCATGAGCACCTTTACCTTCATCTAAAAAAATTTAATATGATATTCAATCAAAAACGTCATTTTAGAATCCTTATTATTATTATCCTTATAGTGACTTCAAAACCTTTTGTTTACTGTTGATCCATTTGGCTTAAAGCTCATAAAACCAGAATGTTAGAAAATTTCATTCAAATTTTAATAATTAATCGTATTTTTTGAGATGTACTAATAAGTGTGTTTATTAAAGAATTTAAAAAAGGGCAGCGTCACGTAAAGAAATGGGCACATTTAAGACCAGCACGAAACTTTCAAGTAATGAGACTCTTTTAAAAATGTAGTTAATAAAAATATTTCTCTTGAAAAATGTCAGAAGTAAATAACATATACATATATATACATATATATACATATACATATATATATATATACACATATATATATATATATATATATATATATATATGTTTAAGCTATTAGGGTAATTTTTGTGCATTTCTGTGCCAGTCCCAAGCTTCCAGATATGTAGAGGATGGTACAGGGAAGCGACATGCGGCGTAAAACTTGTGCCAAAACTATAATGCAGTTCATAAATATGATGATCCGCAAAGTCGACTCCAAAGAGAGCAGCTGAGTGTTGCGAGAAGATATATAAATACATGTGTGTGTGTGTGTGTGTGTGTACGCAGGTAAGTGTTCACGCAGTATGAGCAGGTCTGATGAGCCTGAATGGTGCGACGCGTTCATGAATCCTCCACAGGAGTCGATTCTTTGAATCGTAACCCGGGCGATCATGAAGACTTGACATCACTGATCACATGGTTTTAAAACGTGAAGAAAAAAAAAATCCACTTTTACACCATAAAAATACATGATTTATTAAACAGTTTATAATCAAAATCAATACAAGAGCGTTAAGTATAATTAACTTCTGATTCTATAAATACAATCGAACGGCCACACTGGAACAAAAGTACAGTTTAACTGATCGCCATTCCAGTTACCACAGCACGATGACCATTCGGCCTGGTCTCCTCCTGACCGCTGTGCTCTCAGATCAGCTGATCGTCAGAGAGGTGGGAGGCAGATCAGGTGACCTGTAAAAGTCTCGTAAACAGACACAACTGCACAGCACAGAGTATCTGTAGTTTTCCTCTACAAGCCAAATCAACACCTCTAGACTGACCGGGGGATACCTGTGGGGGGCAGGTTTACCTGTTGGTCACAGGTCTGAGCAGGTCTGGACGAGGTGCCCGTGCGCTGAGGGCAGCGGCATCGCCCCTGCACTGCTGTGAGACAAGAGCCGAGAGGTTTAGTCAGTGCCTTCATCGGATAGGACAGTAATGAGAGATGAAGTCAGACAGACTGAGCATTCAACATGATCAAAGACGGTTCAAACATGATCAAAGACAGTTCAAACATGATCAAAGACAGTTCAAACGCAGATCAAACAGTTACAATATTTACACACAGGAAAAGTCTGTGCTTCAGCTGCTCGGGATCCCCTTTACTCATCCGAACTGGAACCTGGTCCGGTACCGTGTGGATGGTCCAGCTCACAGCTTGTGGAGGAGGTACATGCGCTCAAAGTCCTGCTGCTGGAAGTCCATGCTTTCATCATCTGACGTCAAAACGAAGTGACAGAATCCAGGACCATTCGGAGTGATATCACTCAGTCTGGACAGCTCAGCATTACGGCGCGGTGCGGACGGGTCCAAATCCCTGTAGACGAGCTCCATCAGGTACTGAGTGGTGTTTCTCGGTGCCATCGCTCCTGCCGGCTGCCACCCAGCTGAACTGGTACCAGAACCTGAACCGGTACCAGAATCAGAAGTGGTATCAGAATCAGAACCAAAACCAGAATGGGTACCAGAACCAGAACCAATACATGGAATAGAACCTGAATGGGTACCAGAACCAGAACTGATACACAGACCAGAACCAGAATTGGAACCAGAACGGGTACCAGAACCAGTACCAGTACTAGAACCTGACTCGGGACCCAGTGGTTCTCTCCACGTGTTTAAGGAACTGTTTGTTTACTGTGACCTAAATACACGAACCTCCTCCTCTTTCTGGACCGGACTGTCCGAACCACGGTCGGGTCTCCCTCCGCGGCCATGACGTCCTGACACATACTCTCCTTGATAAACGGTGATAAACGGTGACAAACGGTGATGAACGGTGATGAACGTCAACAAACTGCGCTCTCCGAACTCAACGTCGCTCTGACGTCTCTGACTCAACTTTTAAAAGCTCGCTGACGTCAGCCGTTCAAACGTCAGCCAATCAGAAGCCGCGGTTTTACTCGTCATTCTATCACAGCCTGCTCTTCAGCTCTGTACCGCCCCCCACCGTCCGATGAAAAACACGTATCTCCAAACTGGAGCCTTTAGAGGAGAAAAGCTCTTTGACTGAAAGTGAAAGAAAAATAAAAGAGAAGAAAGTTACTGTGGAGCTTTTCTCACAATCAGAAAGACTTTATTCATATTTATATTTATAGGAGAGAAAATACAACAACAACAACAACAATAATTATAAAATATAATGACACATTCTTACAGCTGCACCCATGTATATAAAATATACTATTGTAAAAATATAATATAAAAATAAATAAAATATATATAAAAATAATAAAATATGACATTTTACAGGTGCACCTAATTACATAAAATATAAATATACTAATGAAATAAATCAGCAGTGATCTACAGCTCTGCAAAAAAATGAAGAGACCACAATAAGACAATGATCAGATACATAGAATTAACTTCTTTATTCTTTATCTGAAAGCAAAAATAAGTCATACTTCATTACACAGATCTGATCAGATCAACACCAGTTTCATGACACGACGTTTCCCAACCCTGTTATCATGCTTTCCCTGTAAGGACATACTGTTTAATTATATACAGTGAGCTGAAATATTCCTGCTGCTCGTATTAATAACCAGATAAAATACCTCCGTCTGTCTACTGCGACACCAACGGCTGCTCTTATGCACGTTTACAAACAGATGATTATAATGTTTTCGAAGAATATTTATATCAAATTAATAGTTTTATAAACTCCAGTGTTTTACTTTTTCCACAACAATGTGACTGACTGAAATCCATCCGTCCATCCATCCATCCGTCCATCTGCGTAAAATGATAAAAAAATTATTCACGCATAAGTGAAGATCTCTTCTCTCATCCCCTCTTCACCTCTCCTCTCTTCTCCTCCTCTCTTCTGTGTGCTCATGTCCCTCTAGAATGTGAACTCACTGGTGTGTGTGTGGGTTAAATGTGGAGGACAAATTTTCCTTTGTGTGCAGCACAAAAGTGGTTCTAAGGAGCACCTTTACCTTCATCTAAAAAAATTGAATATGATATTCAATCAAAAACGTCATTTTATAATCCTTATTATTATTATCCTTATAGTGACATTTCAAACCTTTTTGTTTACTGTTGATCCATTTGGCTTAAAGCTCATAAAACCAGAATGTTAGAAAATTTCATTCAAATTTTAATAATTAATCGTATTTTTCGAAATGTACTAATAAGTATGTTTATTAAAGGAGAATTTAAAAAAGGGGCAGCGTCACGTAAAGAAATGGGCACATTTAAGACCAGCACGAAACTTTCAAGTAATGACTCTTTAAAAATGTAGGGCACAAAATATTTCTGAAAAATGTCAGAAGTAATAACATATACATATATATACATATACACATATATATATATATATATATAAGCCAGCTATTAGGGGTGTAATTTGTGCATTTCTGGTGCCAGTCCCAAGCCCAGATAAGTGGTGAAGATGGCATCAGGAAGGACATGCGGTGTAAAACTTGTGCCAAAACTATAATGCAGTTCATAAATATGATGATCCGCTGTGTCGACTCCTAAAGAGAGCAGCTGAAAGAAGAAGTAGAAGATATATAAATATGTGTGTGTGTGTGTGTGTGTGTGTGTGTGTGTGTGTGTTCACGTGTATGAGCAGGTCTGGATGAGCCTGAATGCAGCGACGTGTCTCAAGTGAATCCTCCACAGGGAGTCGACTCTTTTGAATCGGTAACCCAAGTGGTCACCAAGATTCTGACATCACTGATCACATGGTTTCTTTAAAACGTGAAGAAAAAAATCCACTTTTACACCATAAAAATACATGATTTATTAAACAGTTTATAATCAAAATCAATACAAGAGCGTTGGGTATAATTAACTTCTGATTCTATAAATACA
Source organism: Acestrorhynchus altus (assembly GCA_034509495.1). Lineage (NCBI taxonomy): Eukaryota > Metazoa > Chordata > Actinopteri > Characiformes > Acestrorhynchidae > Acestrorhynchus > Acestrorhynchus altus. Next base: position 48,894,850 of record CM067501.1, read on the forward strand.
ACTAACTATTACACTGAACAAAGTACAGTTTAACTGATCGCCATTCCAGTTACCACAGCACGGTGACCATTCGGCCTGGTCTCCTCCTGACCGCTGTGCTCTCAGATCAGCTGATCGTCAGAGAGGTGGGAGGCAGATCAGGTGACCTGTAAAAGTCTCGTAAACAGACAACTGCACAGCACAGAGCATTCAGAAGTTTCACAAGCCAACCAACACCTTCAGACTGACCGGGGGATACCTGTAGGGGGGCAGGTTTACCTGTTGGTCACGGGTCTGAGCAGGTCTGGACGAGGTGCCCGTGTGCTGAGGGCAGCGGCACGTCTCCCCTGCACTGCTGTGGAGGAGCCGTAACGCCGGGCCAAAGTGCCTCATCGGACAGGACAGTAATGAGAGACAGTCAGGGACAGACTCGACATCTCAAACATGATCAAAGGCGGTTCAAACATGATCAAAGGCGGTTCAAACATGATCAAAGAAAGTTCAAACATGATCAAACAGTTACAATATTTACACACAGGAAAAGTCTGTGCTTCAGCTGCTCGGGATCCCCTTTACTCATCCCTCAATCCGGAACTCTGGTCCGTACCATGTGGAGGGTCCAGCTCACAGCTTGTGGAGGAGGTACATGCGCTAAAGTCCTGCTGCTGAAGTCCATGCTTTCTTATCATCTGATCAAAGCAAAGTGACAGAACGCAGGACTGCCCGGAGTGATATCAACAGCCTGACAAACATGTCACGGCGTGCGGACGGGCCCAAACTTCCTGTAAACGTTCCATCAGGCACTGAGTGGTGTTTCTCGGTGCCATCGCTCCTGCCGGCTGCCACCCAGCCGAACTGGTACCAGAACCTGAACCGATACCAGAACCAAAATCACAATGTATACCAGAACCGAAACTGATACATGGACTAGAACCAGTACCAGTATCAAATCTGGTACCAGAACCAGAATGGGAACCAGAACGGGTACCAGGACCAGTACATGGAAAAGAACTAGTACCAGTACTAGAACCCGACTCCGGGACCCAGTGGTTCTCCACGTGTTTACGAACCGCTGTTTCTATCAGACCCAAACACACGAACCTCCTCTTTCCGGACCGGACTGTCCGAACCACGGTCGGGTCTCTTTCCGCGGCCATGACGTCATCACACATACTCTCCTCGATCAATGTCGACAAACGGTGATAAACGGTGATAAACGGTGATAAACGGTGATAAACGGTGATAAACGTTGACAAACTGCGCCTCCGAACTCAACGTCGCTCCAGACGTCTCTGACTAACTTTTAAAAGCTCGCTGACGTCAGCCGTTCAAACGTCAGCCAATCAGAAGCCGCGGTTTTCTTCCTCGTCATTCTATCACAGCCTGCTCTTCAGCTCTGTACCGCCCCCCACCGTCCGATGAAAAACACGTATCTCCAAACTGGAGCCTTTAGAGGAGAAAAGCTCTTTGACTGAAAGTGAAAGAAAAATAAAAGAGAAGAAAGTTACTGTGGAGCTTTTCATAATCAGAAAGACTTATTCATATTTATATTTATAGAGAGAAAATACAACAAATAAATAAATAACAAATAATAATTATAAAATATAATGACACATTCTTACAGCTGCACCCATGTATATAAAATATACTATTATAAAAATATAATATAAAAAACAACAAAAATATATATAAAAATAATAAAATATGACATTTTACAGGTGCACCCATCTATATAAAATATAAAGAATATAATAATCTAAAAGTATTATACAAAAATATAATAATAATAATAATAATAATAATAATAATAATATAATATAACGACACATTCTTACAGCTGCACTGGAGAGCAGGACCAGACCTGACAGCTATGATCGACAAGTTACTTCATCAAGGAGTGATTTTCTGAACTCTCTCGTAATGAAAACATTGGTACGATGTTCTTTAGATGTGCTTCTTCACTGGATTTCTGCGCAGTGTGTGTCTATAAACACTGAATATCTGTTGGGCGTTGTGAGCAGTAAAAACTCTAAATAGTGACGTCTTTATTTGGAATTTGGGAGAAATGTTGTAAATGCTGTGTACAATCAAATGAAAATTTGATCACAGTCATTTTCGTCCTGTAAGTAAAGCATTAACTGTCCCAACTGTGGCGTAATGTTATTTCTTCAGTGTGGACAACGATGAGATACATAGAATTAACTTCTTTATTCTTTATCTAAAAGCAAAAATAAGTCATACTTCATTACACAGATCAGATCAGATCAACACCAGTTTCATGACACGTTTCCCAACCCTGTTATCACGCTTTCCCTGTAAGGACAGACTCTGTTTTATTATATACTGTGAGCTGAAATATTCCTGCTGCTCGTATTAATAACCAGATAAAATACCTCCAACCTCCGCTTTTGTGCAAGGAGGAACAGGAGGAGCACTGCCCACGCCTGCAAATGACCTCCAGCAGGCTACAAATGTGCATGTCTGCACAAATCGTTAGAAACAGACGAGGATGCTATGAGAGCCCGACGTGCACAGATGGGGTTGTGCTCACAGCCCAACACCGTGCAGGACGCTGGGCATTTGCCAGAGAACACCAGGATTGGCAAATTCGCCACTGGTGCCCTGTGCCCTTCACAGATGAAAGCAGGTTCACACTGAGCACGTGACAGACGTGACAGTCTGGAGACGCCTTGGAGAGCGACCTGCTGCCTGCAACATCCTTCAGCATGACCGGTTTGGCAGTGGGTCAGTAATGGTGTGGAGTGGCATTCTTGGAGGGCCGCACAGCCCTCCATGTGCTCGCCAGAGTGGCTGGAGTGTGTCAGCAGTTCCTGCAAGAAGACATTGAAGCTACGGACTGGCTTGCCCGTTCCCCAGACCTGAATCCGATTGAGCACATCTGGGACATCGTGTCTCGCTCAATCCACCAATGTCACGTTGCACCACAGACCGTACAGGAGTTGGCGGATGCTTTAGTCCAGGTCTGGAAGGAGATCCCTCAGGAGACCATCCGCCACGTCATCAGGAGTATGTGCCCAAGGCTAGGGGAGGTCATACATAGGTGCATGTGGAGCTACAGACAATACTGAGCCTCCTTTTGACTTGTTTTAAGGACATTACCTCAAAGTTGAATCAGCCTGTAATGTGTTTTTCCACTTTAATTTTGTGTGTGACTCCAAATCCAGGCCTCCACTGCTTAATACATTTGATTTCCATTAATGATTGTTGTGTGATTTTGTTGTCAGTACATTCAGCTTTGTGCAGAACAAAGTATTCAACGAGAATATTTCCTTCATTCAGATCTAGGATGTTATTTGAGTGTTTCCTTGATTTTTTTTGAGCAGTGTATGTTTATATATTAGACTGCTGCCCCCGTGACCCGGCACCGGACAAGCAGAGGAAGATGGATGGATGGATGGATGGATGGATGGATGGATGGATGGATGGGTCTGAGCAGGTCTAGACGGGTCACTTGTGCGCTGAGGGCAGCGACTCGTCTCAAGTGAATCCTCCACAGGGAGTCGACTCTTTTGAATCGGTAACCCAAGTGGTCACCAAGATTCTGACATCACAGATCACATGGTTTCTTTAAAACGTGAAGAAAAAAAAAATCCACTTTTACACCATAAAAATACATGATTTATTAAACAGTTTATAATCAAAATCAATACAAGAGCGTTGGGTATAATTAACTTCTGATTCTATAAATACAACGAACGACACACTGAACAAAAGTACAGTTTAACTGATCGCCATTCCAGTTACCACAGCACGATGACCATTCGGCCTGGTCTCCTCCTGACCGCTGTGCCTCAGATCAGCTGGATCGCTGGGAGAGGTGAGGCAGATCAGTGACCTGTAAAAGTCTCAGAACAGACACAACTGCACAGCACAGAGCATCTTCACAAGCTCACAAAACCAACCAACACCTTCAGACTGGGACGGGGGATACCTGTGGGGGCAGGCTTACCTGTTGGTCACGGGTCTGAGCAGGTCTGGACGAGGTGCCCGTGCGCTGAGGGCAGCGGCACGTCTCTGCACTGCTGTGAGACAAGAGCCGAGAAAGCTGATCAGTGCCTCATCGGACAGGACAGTAATGAGAGACAGTCAGGGACAGACTCGACATCTCAAACATGATCAAAGACGGTTCACACATGATCAAAGACAGTTCAAACATTATCAAACAGTTACAATATTTACACACAGGAAAAGTCTGTGCTTCAGCTGCTCGGGATCCCCTTTACTCATCCGAACCGGAACCTGGTCCGGTACCGTGTGGATGGTCCAGCTCACAGTTTGTGGAGGAGGTACATGCGCTCAAAGTCCTGCTGCTGGAAGTCCATGCTTTCATCATCTGACGTCAAAGCAAAGTGACAGAATCCAGGACCATTCGGAGTGACGTCCCTCAGTCTGGACAGCTCAGTGTCACAGCGCGGTGCGGACGGGTCCAAATCCCTGTAGACGAGCTCCATCAGGCAATGAGTGGTGTTTCTCGGTGCCATCGCTCCTGCCGGCTGCCACCCAGCTGAACTAGTACCAGAACCTGAACCGGTACCAGAATCAGAAGTGGTATCAGAACCATAGCCAGAATGGGTACCAGAACCAGAACTGATACAAGGACTAGAACCAGTATGGGTATCAGAACCAGAACCGGTACAGAACTAGAACCAGAATGGGTACCAGAACCAGAACTGATACAAGGACTAGAACCAGTACGGGTACCAGAACCAGAACTGGTACCAGAACTAGAACTAGAACCAGAATGGGTACCAGAACCAGAACTGATACACGGACAAGAACCAGTACCGGTATCAGATCTGGTACCAGTACCAGAACCAGATCGCATACCAGAACCGGTATATGGACAAGAACCAGTACCGGTACCGGTACCAGAACCCGACCCTGGGACCCAGTGGTTCTCCACGTATTTACAAACTGCTGTTTCACTGTGACCCAAACAAACGAACCTCCTCCTCTTTTTGGACCGGACTGTCCGAACCACGGTCGGGGCTCTCTCCGCGGCCATGACGTCATTACACACTCTCCTCTCGATGAACGGTGATGAACGGTGATGAACGGTGATGAACGGTGATGAACGGTGATGAACGTCGGCAAACTGCGCTCTCCGAACTCAACGTTGCGCTGACTCAACTTTTAAAAGCTCGCTGACGTCAGCCGTCAAAACGTCAGCCAATCAGAAGCCGCGGTTTTCTACCTCGTCATTCTTTCACAGCCTGCTCTTCAGCTCTGTACCGCCCCACCGTCCGGGATGAAAACACGTATCTTCCAAACTGGAGCCTTTAGAGGAGAAAGCTCTTTGACTGAAAGTGAAAGAAAATAAAAGAGAAGAAAGTTACTGTGAGCTTTTCTCACAATCAGAAAGACTTTATTCATATTTATATTTATAGGAGAGAAAATACAACAACAACAACAATAATAACAATCATAATTATAAAATATTACATTCTTACAGCTGCACCAATCCATATAAAATATAAATGAATGTAAAAATATAACAATAAAAAATAAAAGTAAAATATACCATAAGAAAAATATAAAAACAACAGTAATAATAATATAAAAAATAAAATATAATGACATTCTTACAGCTATAATATAATTATATAAAAAACAATTAAAAAAATATAATCATATACTACATTTTTACAACTGTACCCTTCTTTTTCCATATAAAATATACAATTATAAAATAAAAATATAATACTATATATATAATATATATATATATATATATATATATATATATATATATATATATATATATATATATATAAATGATAATATAATAAATGTGGGCTGATATATTCCTGCTACTCGTATTAATAACATCTCAGTCTGTGTACTGCGACACCAACGGCTGCTCTTATGCATGTTTACATACACAGATGATTATAATGTTTTTGCACTATATTCATAATCACAATAATACTTTTATAAACTCCACTGTCAGTGTTTTACTTTTTGCATTTTAAATCCACCCATCTTGTGTAAAATGTTAAAAAATAATGATAAATCTATAAGTGGAGATGTCCTCTCCTCTCCTCTCCTCTCTTCTCCTCTCCTCTCCATCTCTTCCCGCCGAAACTTCTCCAGGGGAAACTGGAGCTGCTGGAAGATCAGGCCTGTTTGGGCTCTAATACGATTCGCCGCTAGGGGCACCATTGAGCCCCCGCTGCAGTACTTGTTGGCGGTCGCTTGGGGGCGATACGAATGCTAGCAACGCGCGGGTGCTGCTTTCAGAGAAGAAGACGGGGTTCGTAAGAAAACAGACTTTGTGAAATAAAAGAAAGATGTTTAAGTGAAGGAGTGTACTGTGAGGACGCCGCGTGCCGGTTCTCCGCTTTCAGCCGTCCCGTCTGCGGCCGCGGAGAGCTCCAGGGTCCGCTCCAACACACGCGCCCTCGAAAAGGCGGAAGTGAGGCGCCTCCATTTTCCCCGAAGTGCCCTTCGCGTTTCGCACTAGATCCCTTCTCCGCAAGGCAGCGACGCTTCCCGGCTATGGACCACGCGCTGTACGTAGTGCAGACACCGCCCGACGACTCCGACGAAACCCTGATCAACCCAGACTTCACCTACAAGCGTGAGTAAGAGAGCAGCGAGGCAGAGAGACGCAGAGAGAGTCAGGGCAGCGCCAGCGAGCCGCCATACTGCCTCAAACACACACCGAGTAGACTAGAGAGGCAGCAGTGATCACAGCTTTGCTGAATTACAGAGAGCCCAACTTTACTCTGATCTCTGTCTGATTATCTGTGTCTAATTATCTGATCTGTCTGATTATCTGTGTCTCATTATCTGATTACCTGTGTCTAATTACCTGTGTCTGATTATCAGATCTGTCTGATTATCAGCTCTATCAGTTCTGTATGATTATCTCTGTCTCATTGTCTGTCTGATTATCAGCCCTGTCTGATTATGTGTCTAATTATGTGTCTGATTATCAGATTTGTTTATCTGTGTCTGATAATCAGATCTGTCTGGCTACCTTTGTCTGATTATTTTATCTTTCTGATCATTTGATCTGTCTCATCATCGCTGTCTGATTATCTGATCTGTTTGATTATCTCTGCCTGATTATTAGCTCTGCCTGGTTATCTGATCTGCCTGATTATCAGATCTGTATCATTATCTGTCTGATTATCTGTGTCTGATTATCAAATCTGTCTGGCTACCTCTGATTATATGTCTGACTATCAGATATGTCTGACTATCAGATATGTCTGATTATGTCTATCTGGTTATACGTCTATCTGGTTATCTTATCTGTCTGATTATCTTATCTGTCTGATTATCTTATCTGTCTGATTATCTTATCTGTCTGATTACCTCTGATAATTTGATTTGTCTGGTTATCTCTGTCTGATTATCTCTGCCTTATTATCTGATCTGTCTAATTATCAGATCTGTCTGATTACCTCTGTCTGATTAGCTCTACCTGATTACATCTGTCTGATTATCTCTGGTTTATTATCTGATCTGTCTGATTATCTCTGCCTTACTATCTTATCTGTCTGATTACCTCTGTCTGATGGTCAGATTTGTCTGATTATCTCTTTCTAATAATATGACCTGTGTCTGATAATCTGATCATCTGACTAATCAGTTGTTCTGTGGTTGTGTTTGAGCTCACTCTCGGAGTTGCATTTAGTGAGAAACTCAGACGTAAAATAAGCTCCAATCTCATTAGTAAAACCGCTTTGTCTGATTTTAGATATTAAAGTGCAACTGTCTCAAATCATGTTTGAGATTGCAAGACAATTATGAGGCAGCAAGTCATGATTATGGGTCACAATATTGAGAGCATCATTGAGTCACGATTAAGACAACAAGTCACTACTATGAGGTAGCATGTCCTGATTATGAGGTAGCGAGACAATTTTGAGAGTCATCGTCATCGAAGAGGCAGGAGATGGGGCAAGATGGAGGCAGATGATCCACTGTGGCGACCCCTAAAGGGAGCAGCTGAAAGAAGAAGAAGTGAATCAAAATAATGAGCTGATTAGATAAAATTATGAAATAGCAAGTCAGTCATGAGAAAGTAAGTCTAAATTAAATCCTGAAATTTGCAGGGTTCCACCAAATCACATGTACCCTGTGAAGGACTGCCGTCCTCCAATAAAAATGACTCCATGGCATGAATGCCCCAGGAAGTAATTCAAGTGGAAGGAAACGTCGTATGTGTGAATTCAATGATGATATATGGAAGTGACTACAATATTAGAGTTTAATAATCTGTTGATTAACAGTTGAAAGTAGGCTCTCGTATCCTCTTGGGTCTCTATCCTGGATATAAGATGGGGTACGGTTCCGTATGGCATCCTGCAGCACACTTACCCAAAGATGTTGCAGCTGGTTCTGTAGATCCTGCACACACACAGGTTGCCAAAGCTGGCATCACAGCTGCTCCTATAAATTCAGCATTATCCTGAAAATTCAAAATTGAAGACCTGCCATGAGAGGCGACGCATGGCCGCAGGATGTCCTGCACATATTGTTTGTCTGTCGCATCACTACTGGACTGACCGGTGCTCATATGTGATGGCTCCCCAGATCATCAAAGCAACAGTTGGGGGCAGTGTGTCGCTCCACAGCAAAGGCAGGATTAAAGCGCTAACCACAGTGCCTCCATACTCGAACCCAACTGTAAACACAACCTGAATTGGTCTGTGAAGACGACATGTTTCCAGTTCGTAGGCGTCCAGGTTTCTTGTTGAGGACCCAGCTGCAAACGACGTGATGGTAGCTCAGTCAGAGCGTCTAGATGGTGGGAAATGAATCAAAACAACCATCCTGCTTCTCAGTCCAAAGATGCATGACCTCTCAAAGTCGTCATCTTGGCTAAATGCCAAGTGTGTCGTAGAGACATGTCTAGGACTGTCTCACATGTCTCACCAAGAGGTACACTACCCAAAAGTAGCCCCTGAGAGCCTTTTTACAGGGGTTGGGGAAGCACGTTTACATCCAAACGTTTACAAATCCACCCGAAACACAACTGCACGCAGAGTTTTGGAGCAGTTCTATCACCTTCTGCGTCCCTACAAGTCCAGCAATGACCATGTGTTGTTCAGCTGATCAGTGGTGCTACAGTCAGTAGCTGTAAACATTCTAAGTTTACCTAAATATTATGTTGACTTAATAAAATGACCAGTGGATCGGACTAATGCATTCTCCCCGTTCTCTCCTTCAGTCTCTGAAGCCGAGTTAGTCAAGTTTGTGAGACTACGCGCAGCTAACGACGCTCTCTTCACCGGAAAGAGAAACACGTCAGTCATCGCTTGGAGGTAACCTAGAACCGCACTGACTCTTACACACATGGACACAGATCCATTAACTGCCAGAACTATGGTACAGCTTTCCGGTAAGCTTTCTGTGGTGGATGTTGCAGGGCCATCTTGAAAGAGATGGGGATTCAGAGGAAGATGTCCACCAGTCAGGCCAGAAAGAAGTGGGAAAACCTCAAGAAGAAATACAAGGTGAGTCTAAGCCCGTACTCTTCCTCGTCTAATATTCAGCAATGCAGTAATCATGTAAGACCCCCCTCAGCATGTTCAATCTTGTCCAAGAAGTCTAAGTGTACGGCTAATGTGTGTAAATCTATAACTTCACATTAATTCCCATTGATTATTGATTGATATATTGATCAACTGATATTGTTTATGAAGTATGCGATCTGAAATCCGCCGTTTCCAGTTACCCTGTTAGTGCTCTTCCCTGATCATATCGATAGTATGCTCCAGATAGTAGGAAGCTCAAGACAAGCACAGAATTGCTGGCCAGCCAACGTTTTTGTCTCCAGTGGCTAACAGACAGCCAGCATCACACTGGGTGTGATGTGGGGATAGATTGCCATCTACCCATTATACCCAGCATGGCCAGATTTTGCTTGCTTGGACGCTGACCACCGACACCAGGATTTGAACCTGCAATCCTCAGATCATAGTGCTGGCATATTATATTATATTGAGCCACTTATGATTAGGATTTTACTTCAATTCTAGGTACTAAGCTCTTAATATGCCTTTTTACCAACTGGACTCCTTCTTCGCCACACACTGCTCTCTAAGTAATTGACCCTGAGCCCAAAACAAGTGAGCTTCGTGGATTTTAATATTTAAATAGTGAAATTTTATTTCAGCCAAAAAAAAAATCCCATAATCAGACGATGTACCTTAGAAGCCCACTTGCATTTTTATTGCACAAGATAAAACCTGGACTAAAACACACTGCACACACAGCTGCGTACGTACACCCATAAAGCATCTGTTTGAACTGAATTTTGAGATAATGTAATCCCTGTACTCCCTGTGTTTGTGAAAACCACTTCATTGGTTTTACCTTAAAATAACACCTTCAAAATCATTTTGATTTTTTTCTGCTGATCATAAATGGGAAGCAGTGCAGCTGTTGTTGCAACTCCAGGCTCAACACATTAGAAAGTGCGGTATGTAGCTCTGGGTCAGGGTTCTTTTACTTTGTGGGAGGGATTTATATCTTTCTGCTTATAAGAACATAAAAGGTTTTGTCTTTAGTGGTGGCTCAAAGCAAAAGTTCCACTTCTTGACTGCAGGGGGAGCCCAGGAACAAGAAATCCTTAATGCTGAAAGGTGGGAATAAAAAAAAGTGGGTAGTGTTCAATCATCCAATCATTAATGTTTGTCAAGTCAAGTCAGTACTGACCTTTGTTTCTACACTCACTGTCCAGTTGTTTAGCTCCACTGACCATACAGACAGACTGTCGTCCACCTGTTTCTCTGCATAATTTATTCTCCTCCTTTCACCCTGATCTTCAATGATCAGGACCCCACAGGACCACCACAGAGCAGCTATTATGTGTGTGGTGGGTCATTCTCAGCACTGCAATCACACTGACCTGGTGGTGGTGTGTTAGTGTGTGTTGCACTGGTACATGTGAATCAGACACAGCACAAACACACTAACACACCACCACCATGTCAGTGTCACTGCAGTGCTGAGAATGACCCACCACCCACATAATACCTGCTATGTGGTGGTCCAGTGGGGTCCTGACCATTGAAGATCAGAGTGAAAGCAGAATATCTGTACCATGTCACCCAGCCCTAGTGTCAAGTATTTGTCTTGTTTCAGGAGATGAAGAACCCTCCTCCTGGTGTCACAGTCAACCCCACTAACTGGCAGTGGTTCTCCCTCATGGATGATGCGATGGAAGGGAGGCTGAATGACAGCGAAGCCATGGTGTCCACTATATCTCTCGGCGACGACAGCGACTTTCGTCCTGACAGACCCAGAAAGAGAGGGCGTGAGTCATACCAGAGTGAAATAGAGTTCCTCGTGGAAGGAGATGAGTCAAGGCTGTCGGGGGATACAACACGTGACAGGACAGACACTGGCAGTGACCGGGACGAGATGGAGCAGGAGAGGGCCCTTCTGGAGAGTGACAGGGCTTCCCTTGATAGTGAACGTATGGTGCTGGAGAGAGAGAAGATGGTGCTAGACAGGGAGAGGGCCGGACTGGAGAGGGAACTTGCCGCTCTGGACCGGGACCGGGCGTCTCTGGAGCGGGAGAAGGCCGCTGTGGAGAGGGACAGGGCTTCTGTGGAGCATGAACGTGCTCAGCTCGAGAAAGAGCGGGCAGAGATGGACAAAGAGCGTGCAAAGCTGGAACGGAACAGGGCAGCCCTGGAGAGACGGCAGATGGGTATCGAAGGGGAGCAGGGCGTCGACCTCAATGACACCACTCAGGAAGGTGAAAATTTAGTGGAAGCAGAAATGGAAACAGCGTCCATAGAGAGGAGGCAGAAATTCCTTGATTTGTTTGAGAAGCTGATTGAGAACTTTTAGATGGTGGCCGTGTCCAAAATGACTTTTCTTATTTCTTATTTCTGATTGTGTACATAGTTTCCTTATTCTCTTTTCCAGTTCTCAGTTGGGAGATGCTACTTGTTAAAAGTGATGTTTTTGAACCCTCGTCAATTTTGTTTTCTGAGCAGACCAGAGGTGGGCATTTCAGGTCCATCACATTCATATTGCTATATTAGTTATTTGTAGAATAATAATGGCTCTTACTCCACCTTGCGTTCAGTTAGCTAATCATGTCTGAGCTGCAGCAGGGCAGCCCTGGGGTGGACTTGGACTTGTTGGACCTAAAATGACCACCACTGGAGCAGACATGTTCTCCTGAGTAAAGACCAAAACAAAAGAAGGTGTGGCCAAGTGTTGCTGACACCGTCCCACAGTCCTTTGATACTTTTGCAGTCCAGCTTAAACTGTCAATGAAAACGTTAAGCCAGCTCTGTTTTGGAGCCGTCTTGAAGACAACTTTATTCAATTGTGGTATTTCCATACAAAGCACACATTGCCAGGCTAGGATAATAGCCCCCCGCTGTTCCCATTGCCCTCACACAGTACAACAGTTTTAAAGTGTTCATTTGAAGGCTGTTGCCCATGGTCAAAACAACATTTTGAATTGTTATATAGCAAAAATTGCAGTTCACATACAAAAGGTTTCAGAATATATATATTTTTATATTACAATACAGACTTTACAACAAACTGTTTGTGTTATAATGCTTCTTTTATTGCATTAGATAATCAATTTAACCTTTCAGAAATTCATTGAGCACCAGCTTCAATTGATTGACGTTATGTGAAGTTTCCAAAAAAAAGTGTTAGAATTATATGAATATTAACAATATATCATTAATTTTTCTTTACAAAACAAACATATTTAAACATTTATTCGTCTGGTTATCATAGCCAGTCCCAAACAGGCAAACAAGTGTGTGTTTTTTTTTGTTGTTTTTTTTTCTTCTTTTTGCATTTATGTGATCAGAAACTGATCGTTTGTATTCATTGCTGCAATTCTTTGTTGTATTTCATTCTACTTGGCTTAAGAAACTGTTTCTGTCTCTGGCAAACATCCTCGAACTGTGAATTTTAAGTGTTCCAGAGCATTAGTGTAGGTTTGATGCATTTAAATGTGTTAAACAATGTGTGTTTATTGCACATATGTATGTATGTATGTATGATTGTGTGGGTGAAAAAGTAAAAAAAAAAAAACCCAAACCCCTCCCCCAAAATAACAACAAAAAAAAAAAAAACACGTTATTGAGAGGAATGAGCAGCTGAAAAGTGGAAGTGTGTGCAACCCTCCAGTATAAAACAGCCATTCATATACAGATGTTTACTCCAGCCCAAGGTTTTAAAAAAAAGAAAGTTGGAAACTCTCACAGAGGTTTTGGTGTGTATCTTTATGTGTGTGTGCTTAAATTAGGGCACCAACAGGGATACGCGGCAAACAGACGTAGGCCTGTGGGGTTCTGCTGAGGTTGACGGGGTTGCCATCCAGGCGAACGTCTTCCAGCGCTTTGCGAATGTAGTTCAAGTTGTTCATATGGCAGAAAGTGTCCTCGTGTATCATCTGGATGTTGTTGTTCTGGGGGAAGATTATGTGTGGAGACCTGGATCAGACTCTTTAAACAGCGTTGTTTCATCAAAGCACACTTTGGTGACTGATTTTGGGAAATCCAGGACAAAGCCAGTGTCCCCAGCCTTAAAAGACCTAGGCCAAGCATATGTTGCTATTTTTCTTACTGTAACAAACACCTACTAATTACATCAGTGGTTCCCAAACTATATAGACCATTTGCCACCTAGGAACAAACTAAAACCTCCCATGTACCACCTACAATTGCTGACATTTCTGCATCTACCTGGTCTCTCTTTTGCCAGTACTTTTTGTTTTGCTGATTGTATGGACCTTACCCACTTTTGCAATCTGCAAGCCAGTACTGTAGTACAGTAAGTAGGTCAGTATAGAAGGCTTAGTGAGATATATCCTAAAGCTTGAGACAGAAGTAACCAAGAGGAGTGTAGTGTAGTGAACTATGGCATCTTGAACTCTAGGTTAATTATGCAGCTATTAGTTCTAATGCAGACACTATTGTGGTGACTGATTGGTTTAATGTATCGTCCCCTTGGAACTATAAGGTTCTGCATTCTTAGCAGTTCTGAGATACTGGGTCTTAAGGCTCTTAACATTGACAAATACAGAGATATAAACATTGTTTTCTAGCTATAGAGTCTAAAATGTATTTAACTTAAAAAGTATAAAATAAAACACCTGACGTGTTAAGAGGTCATAATAAGAACTGAATTGAAGGGAACCTTATGGCTCCAAGTGGACGTTATGTTGTGCAGTTCCACAGGGTTCTATTGCAGGGCCTGTGAAGCGGATGTTAATAAGTATAGTACAGTAGTTATACTGTAGGACTGAAGTGTGGGCTTCCATACAAACATATACAATCAGTTATAAGTGAAACATATGTTATAAATATAAATTACAGATGAAAACTTTCCATTTCTGTCCTTAATATTTAGATTTTTCTAAGGTCATCTGGAGGACGTCCTTGGGATGCTTTGAGTACCACTATTGGTGCACGTACCACAGTTTGAGAACCACTGAATTAGATCACTAACGAGCCCTTCTTGAGTTGATGTGAGTGTGTAGGAGTAGGAAACCTGAGGATATGGTATGTAAAGCCACGTACTGGGCAGTAAATGTTCAGAACATTGAATAAAAAATATGTTTTACACATTTTGTGTGTGTGTGTGGGTGTGTGTGTGTGTGTGTTTGTGTTTGTTTTAGCCTTAATTGGGGAAGTTAGAGGAACCTTGGAAGCTATATGTCATATCTGGAAAAATAAGATTAGATAAAGAGAGAGAGAGAGAGAGAGAGAGATTGGTGCTGCTGCAAAGGGTAAAAGTGAATGACTGTCCACTAGGTGGCAGCAGTGAGGTGGGAGTACAGGTACCTGTAGGTGCAGAGAGCGCAGACTGTCCGGCAGAGGAACAGGGATGTGGTCAATGTTGTTGTCCGTCAAGTACAGATAAAGCAGCTGAGTCGTGTCCTGCAATGCAGAAACAAGCTTTTAGAGAGACATGAAGAGACATGAATCCCACAAACCTCATGGTTCTACAACACCCAGACACAATGGCACAAATGTCCACTACTGAAAAGGTTTAGAACAGTTTCTTTGGTCCACTGGCAGAGTTGCGTCCCCTGCTTTCCTTCATAATATCCATCCTAACACTGACTTTCTTACTGCCACTCGACCCGCCAGCCTCGTCCCCGCCAATCACACAAACCGTCGACACTCAGAAACTTGTCCTGTGATGCTGTTGTGGATTTGAGTCTGTCAGACCTCTTTCTGTAACAGGCCTCTTTATTTATTTATTTATTATTTATTTTATTTATTTATGTTTTATTAAGTGTCCAAGAGCCTTTAATATGATATAGGGAGCTGTACTCAGCACTCTGTGGATGTATTTGTAATTTCAGTAAAGAAACCAGTTATAGTGTAATCTGTCTTCCTTTGTTAACCTTTAGAACCCAAGGTCAATTCTGTGGGATGCTTTCGTAGTTTGGTCTGATTTTATTCACCAAAAAACCTGAAAAAGTATTTATAGGAGGCAGGCAATCCAGATACTGTTATTTACAGGAGATCCCAGACTACTCCAATGTATCTTCATCTGAGATTCAAAGTTAAGAGAATTTAAATATTTGTATGAATTTGATCATGTTTTGGTGATTTTTTTTGCTCATAAGCAACACTTTATATATCAGAAATCCTGTCGTTTTGTAACTATTATATTGACATGGATATTTATAATAATATGTTCTTCAAAATACTTGACAGTGGTCCAAAAATCTATACAAAACAAACCAAAAAAAAAAATCCTTTATTATTTTTATTATCTATGTATGTATCAGTATTATCCCTTCTCAGGATTTTTATTGTGGAATTTGAACACTGTGTGAGGAAAGGAAGTGAGGAAACAGCCCCTTCCTTCTAATGTCATTAGCCCCGCCCACTTTCTCTGATCCGTCAGAGTCTGTATGCAGGTTGAGCATGTACACAAGCACAGAGCAGTAAACATGCACTGGAAGCTTTTTGGCACGTAAACTGGGATTTAATTCAGATAGAAACAAGAGAAGTTTAGCTGTTTTCTGTTTTCTGGATTGTTATGATATGTGTATCATGTCTGTAGGTTACTCTGATCTTGGGTTCTAAAAGTCTTGTG
This sequence comes from Acestrorhynchus altus, assembly GCA_034509495.1. Lineage (NCBI taxonomy): Eukaryota > Metazoa > Chordata > Actinopteri > Characiformes > Acestrorhynchidae > Acestrorhynchus > Acestrorhynchus altus. Next base: position 48,910,909 of record CM067501.1, read on the forward strand.
ATGTTTCAGGATGACTAGTCATTATTAAGATAATCCAGTGTTGAATACACTGTTGAATACAGTCTGCTTTAATACAGAGAAGAATTTGTAAATTGTCACTGTATGTAAGGAGTTTGGTGCATTCTTCCTGTGTCTGTGCAGGTTTCCTCAGGGTGCTCCGGTTTAAGATAGTCCCACAGAAGGGACATTCACATTGTTGCAGCAGCAAATGGAGAGCAAGGCACTCAGTACAAGGATAGTTTTCCCCTCCTCACAAAAATGCACATGGAGTGTGTGTGTGTGTGTGTGTGTGTGTGTGTGTGTGTGTGTGTGTCTGTGATACTCTGCATAAGACTGGTGCCCTGTCAAGGGGGTATTCCTGCCTTGCGCCTGATGACTCCAAAGTGGGCTATATGATCCTATTCTGGAAGAAGCAGCTAAGATAATGACTGACTGGATTGGACTTGATTGCCCTGCTGTTTATTAAATGTTCTGCCTGTGGTTGAAAGGACGTGTCTCTTCTGTTTTGCCGGAAAACCACAAAAATAACCCGACGTGCACAAGACCACAGAGTTGAAATGAGGTTTGAAACAACGGATGTTTCTTCCACTCTAACATCCTATAAATGTCCTATAAGCTTCTCGCCTCCCACAGCCTCCCTATCGTCTCCTTGTTTCTTGTCCTATTTCTCAGTCCCGCCATTGTTCATCAAAGGGGAATCCATATTAAATCCAGAGGTGCGTTCCAGTCACCCCAGTAGTTCCCTTTGAAGTGGATTATACAGAGGTTCTGAACAACAGGGAGTGAAAATGCTCAGTTGGAAGGGAACGTTGCAATGTGTCGGAAGTACTGAGCACCAGCTTTGATACACAACTGTAGGTCATTAAGTTGCTAGTAACTTTAGAATCAAAGCAGCGGCCAAAGATTTCGGTGAACACTGTGCACTGCTGTTTAAGTGATATATGTCATATACATACAGGGGTTGGACAATGAAACTGAAACACCTGGTTTTAGACCACAATAATGTATTACTATGGTGAACTAGGGCCTCCTTTTACGGCCAATACAGCGTCAGTTCATCTTGGGAATGACATTTTTTGGATACAATCCGGATGTGGATGTGGTTGGTCCTTCTTGGTGGTGCTCACGTTACCCTGGATACCGTGGCCCTTGATACATCACATTGCTGTCTTGGTCACAGATGCACCAGCAAGACAAGCACCAACACTTTGTCCTCTTTTGAACTCTGGTATGTCCCCCATAATGTTGTGTTCATTGCAATATTTTGAGCATAACTGTGCTCTTACCTGCCAATTGAACCTTCACACTCTGCTCTTACTGGTGCAATTAATGAAGATTGACCACCAGGCTGCTCCAATTTAGCCATGAAACCTCCCACAAGAAAATTACAGCTGTTTCAGTTTCATTGTCCAACCCCTGTGTATGTATGTATGTATGTATATATATATATATAATTATTTTATTATTATTATTATATGTAATATAATGTTTTTTAAATTCTGCAGAAAAATAAACTTGTTTTACAATAAAGTTTATTATTATTTTTTATTTATTACAAAATATGGCAAGTTTGGATTAGTGGAGCTGGTGGTACAGACTAGTCAAGTTTCTCATTAAGACTCACAAGTACTGACACTGCACTTGATACTTAACTGTAAGCAGGACCTTGCATCTCCAAAAACAAGGCTTATTTTCATGTAGGCCTGTCCTCATTGACCCAAGCAGAGCAAGGATACATCTGGAATTTGGACTGTTCTTGGGAAGATGCAGACTTTTGAATGGGACAGTACTTGGGCTGCGACTTGCATTTCACAAGTCCACATCAACACAAGAACAGCAGAGAATGCAGATCGGATTACAATCAGCTCAGCACTCCCGCGCAGGATTCCCCAACCTCTTTTCTAGGGGTTGTTCACTGCATTAATTATTGTGACCCTGAATGTCCTGAACCAAGGCATAAGTGCACTTTTAAGTGTAAAACCATTTGGCAGTGGTTGCACTGGGTTTATTTACCTCATTCATGGTCTGTTTCTATATGCCAGGGAGAAATCCAAACCCCTGGACGTACGTATTGACAAAACAGTTAAAAGTCAACCACATACTGCAAAAAGAAAACCTTCTGGTGGTGAAGAAAGGGCTGCTGAAACCATCATCTTCAGTTTAAGTATCCCATAGACTACTCCCACACATACAAATCCACTAACCTTGAAGGCTTCATTCTGGATGCTAGTGCTGCCCAGTTTGTTGTGACTGGCATCCACAAGGGTCATGGTGGGTGGTAGAGCCGGGAGTTGTGCCACCTTGTTTTCCCTTATTATCAGCTCCTCCAATGCAGGCAGACCGAAGAGTGCACCATCGTCGATCTTGGAGATGGCATTGTTTGTCAGATCAATCCTCTTCAGTTTGTCTTTGTGGTGGAGAGTAAAAATGAAATGCACTTTTATTCACCATTTATTCCAACATTAAAAGTGTATTTATAGGAGACAGTCACACATGACAGATATTGTTCTTTTCAGGAGATCCTAGACTACTCAAATTTGTCTTCATTTGAGATATAAAAATTAAGAGAATTTAAATACTTGTATGAAATGTACCATGTTTTGATCATGTTGCCCCTACTATTGATCAACTTGTGCCTAAGTGTTTTTTTTTTTTTTTTGCGTATAAGGACTAAAATCATCTCTTATCTCTTATTCAATAATCAAATCTTATTGAAAATTGGACACCCACGGTGTTTTTGAGCTGAAAATGAATTATTTGTAATGATTAGATTGACAAGGGTATTAATAATAATATGTTCTTCAAAATATTTGACAGGTACAAAAAAAAAAAGATTTTTATTTTGTTATTTTAGTCATTTATATATGTATCAGTATTTTTCCCTTCTCAGGACTTTTATTTTGAAATTTGAACAAGGTGTGAGCAAGAAAGAGAGCAAACAGCCCCTCCCTTCTCATTTTCATCTATAACAAAATATCTGGGTAAGTGACCTCATTGGCCTTGCCCCCTCTCTGAACAGTTAGAGTCTGTACGCAGGTTGAGCACGGAAGCTGCAGTGGTATTTAAACTGGTATTTTTGTCACTGATAGTTCTAGGGTACGTCCTTTAGTTTGTTATATGTGTATCATATCTAGAGCCCATAAAATGGCATTTAAATGCCAGTGTGGATTATGGGTTCTAAGAGTTAATGGACAAGAAAAGTATTAGTTTATGTGATGCAACATTTTACTGAGAATTGAAACCTGCTGAAAGGAACACATACTCATGTTGGCAAAATCTGACTTGTTGATCTTGCTGATCTTGTTGTAGCGGGCGTAGAAGTGAGTGGTATCTTTGGGGAGAGGTGGAACATGCACCAACTTCACATCGTCACAGTACACAGATCCTCCCAGGCAGGTACAGAGCAGACACGTCGGCATATCTTACCCCCAAAGCAGAGCATGACCCACACAAGTGACAGAGACACATAAACATACATTAAATATTTTGAAAGAATGAGTATTTTGAATAGATCCCTTACAGTGAAACAGGTGGACAAAGTGGGTTCTCAATGTAATTTGACTGCTGTCTAGTTTTTAATAAACACATTTCATAATACACTGAAATACGGAACATGATGCTGTAGATCAGTGTTTCTCAACTCTGGTCCTGGAGGCACCCCTACCCTGCTTATTTTAGAGCTTTCCTTCCTCCCACACCTGATTCAGTTAATCAGCTCATTAACAAGCCCTTCAGGGTGGAATGGGATATGCTAAAGCTAAAATCTGCAGAGCAGGGGTGCCTCTAGGGCCAGGGTTGAGAGAGACTACAGTAGGTATTTACACTGAGTTGTCAGTTTACTGCACAAGTAATGGGACAGGAATTAGTTATCATGTCCTATGAGTTTTGCCATATTCTATAGTCTATTCTATATTCTGCACTGACCAGCATTACAGTTTATGAATGTGGGGCCTCCTGCATCGAATGTGGATATAATTCCTTTATGCAGACAGTTCTTGCCAGATGGTACAATAATTACCTCCCAATGTCCTGTCCACTGTGTGTGGTAATGCCTTCTAAGATGGATTTATGGCTCACATGTGAAACTGTAGATTGAGGAATGTTAAATGCCCATACAACTTCAGAAATGGAATGTCCCATCCATCTGGCATCCACTATCATGCTTTACTTGAACTCCAATAATTCATGTCACCTTCCATAAAATTCCACACGCAGTACAGGCTAAACAGTGGACATAAACCAGAATGACTCCTTATATTTTTTATGTTGAAAATTCAGATCATTGCATTGGTATGATGGACAAGGAACCTTTTTTTGCTCCTCATTAACCAGTTTTGATGCTCAAGTAATGATTATAAGAAATGTTGGGCCTCAATCATCAATATTATCCTAAGAATAGTCCTAATAAAGAATATGTTAGATTCACCATGTGCTTTTCATCAGCAGAAATGTTTACAATTTAATGTGCAATACCCCCTCCTACAGGTCTCTTTAGTCAGACGCTATTTATATATATTGTATATTGTAATATAGTCTCTATATGATATATCCTTTATATTTATATAGTGTTTCTTTACTAAATTAATTAATATCTCTTTCTATCCTTTTCTGTACTGTACTGATGCTGCTGCTGGAACCTTCATTTCCCTGAGGGAACTCTCCCAAGGGATCAATAAAGTTCTATCCTGTCCTATAATGATGTCATACTGTCCTTGTCAATTGAACTAATCCATATTCAGAAAACATTGTGATTTTGAAAACTACATACATGTAAAACACTAAATACATTGCTGGTTGTAATGCTTTGGAAGTTCGTTTTAAGGCATATAAAACTGGCAACTCAGTGTAATTTGTGAACTGTAAGATTCTAGCAGCTGGTCAAGCACAAGTACAGTGCCTTCAAAAATGTTTCATGAACTTTTTTTCACGTTACACCCACAATCCTAAATGTATTTTATTGTGATGTTGTTTGATAGACCAACACAAAGTAGTAAGTAAGTGTGAAGTGAAAAGTAAATTATAAGTTGATTTTGCATTGGTATTCAGCCCCCTCAGTCAGTAATTTGTAGGACCTCCTTTCACTGCAAATTCAGATGCATGTCATGCGGGGCATGTCTCTATCAGGTTCAAACATCTAGAGCCTGAAATTGTTGCCCATTCTTCTTTGCAAAATAGGTCAAGCTCAGTCAGATTGGATGAAAAGCATCTGCCTCAGATTCTCAGTGGGCTTTAGGTCTGTGCCAATCTAACGTATGAATATGCTTTGATCTAAACTATCCATTGTAGTTCTTTCTGTAAGCTTAGAGTTGTTGTCCTGTTGAAACGTGAACCTCCACCCCAGTCTCCGTCTCCATCCATTTTTCCATCAACTCTTACCAGCTTCCCTGTCCCTGCTGAAGAAAAGCATCTACGCAGAAGGATGCTGCCAGCACCATGTTTCATGGTGTGTATGGTGTGTTCAGATGATGTGTGACCTTAGTTTTCTGCCACACAAAGCTTTTTACATTTAGGCCCAGAAGCAGTTGTGGCAAACTGCAAACAGGACGTCTTATGGCTTGATTTCAAAAATAAGTTTCTTCTTGCCTCTCGTCCATAAAGAGTACATGAAGAATTGTCCTCTGGAAAGATTCTCCCACCTGAGCTTTGGATCTCTGCAGGTCCTCCAAAGTGACCATGGGCTTCTAGGCTGCTTGTCTAATTATTGCTCTCCTTGCTTGGGCTGTCAGTTTCAATGAACGACCATGTCTTGGCAGGTTTGCCGTTATGCCAGACTCCTTCCATTTTCATTCCTTTCATTCATCAAGTACTTGCTACTTTGTGCTGGACTATCACATCAACTCACAATAAAATACACGTAGGTTTGTGGGTGCAAGTTAAAATTTGGGTGGGTGTTATGTGATGATGTAATGAGGTGTTGATTTGCGGTGTCCTTAACTACAAAACAGATCAGAGGTGTACTGACCTTTTGTGTCAATTTCAATTTCAAGGTCAATGTCAGGTATCCCAGACTCCCCTGACTCTACTATTTCCCCAGTCCCCTCCTGGGGGGTGGTCTGGGTGGTGGGAAGCAGCTCCTCCTCTTGTTAGACACAACATTAGGGTGTTAGGAGATGGATTAGCACATGGTTGGACAAAGAGATCAGGTGAGTGAGTAGTGATGATGTTAAAAGCAAATGAAATTTAAACATTTAACCAATATCAGCCAGTTAAATGACATATATAGCTTTGTGAGATTGAGAAAACCTCATATATCAGTTGATATACTGCACTGTAAATGAGTTAGGATCAATAAAGTGAAGTAGAACACAAACATGGCTTTTTGATGGGTAAAATGATAAACAGTGTGCCAGTTTTGGCCAAAAACCTGACTGTATTACAGACTGGTACAAAATTGTGGTTTGCTGGGCAGTCAAAGTACTGACCTTTCTCTAGGTCAGGAATTATTACCACTGGTTCCTCATATTCCTCAAGGACCCCAGGCTCAGTAGGACTCTCAGGCTCCAAAGGAATCCCAGACTCCTCAGGAAGTCCAGACACCTCCGGAAGTCCAGACACCTCAGGAAGACCAGACTCCTCAGGAAGTCCAGACACCTCAGGAAGACCAGATACCTCCGGAAGTCCGGACACCTCAGGAAAACCAGATGCTTCAGGAAGACCAGACACCTCAGGAAAACCAGACTCCCCAGAAACCCCAGTGGCTTCTTCGGGAACAATGGTAGATGTCAGGGACAGCTCCTCCCCTTGTTATAGACAAGCCGATTCAGTAAAAGAGAAATTAGCATCCCTCAACAGAAGAGCTGGTAAAAAATCATGGCTGCAATGCTTGCAACAGCAAATGATAACCAATTATATATGCAAAAATATGGAATGCCTAGAAGAAACCCCAGCTCTATGAATCAATAACTGCTACCAAAGCAGACAAAACACTTTAGAGTGGACTGTGTTCTATTCTATTCAATTGAGCACACAACTGCAGTCATCTAGAACATAATTCTATGAAAATTATTATTACTGACCTGTGTCAGGGATGAGTGTTATCTCTAACCCAGATACCCCAGAGGGCCCAGAACCAAGCTCCTCAGAGAGTCCAGAAACAAAGTCCCCAGAGACACCAGAGATTAAGTCCCCTGATACTTCAGAAACAAAGTCCCCAGAGACTCCAGAAACAAAGTCCCCTGAGACTCCAGAAACAAAGTCCCCTGAGACTCCAGAAACAAAGTCCCCAGAGACTCCAGAAACAAAGTCCCCAGAAGCTCCAGAAACAAAGTCGACAGGAAGTCCAGACCCAATGTCCCCAGAAGCTCCAGAAACAAGGTCTGCAGAAACTCCAGAACCAGTGTCCCCAGAGATTTCAGAAACAATGTTTCCAGAGCTTTCAGAACCAATGTATCCAGAAGCTCCAGAAGCAACATCTGTTGAGCCTCCAGAACTTAAGTCCCCAGAGCTTCCAGAACCCAGAGGTTCCCCAAAACCAGATACTCCAGAAACGAGGATCTCTCCTAAAGCCTCGGAAGCTCCAGAACCTCCAGAGCTGTCCCCCGAAATCAACGTGTCTCCAGAAACATGAAGGATCTCAATGGGTGTCAGACGACGCTCCTCCTCTTGTTAGAGACAAGATTAGGTGTTAAGAGACTGATTAGAACAGCATGGACAATAATTCAATGAGAGTTAGAGATGATGGGAAAGATGCATTTGGGTGTTGGTTGAAAGAAAGCATTACAGAATGATTAAAACACATTTAACCAAATTGCCAGTTAAATGGGACAATAGCTTTGTATTTTGGTAAGTGCTAGGAGGTTAACATTAATGGTCAGGAAGATGAATGTAGATGCATGCATGTGGTACAGACCTCCCTGGGTGGCAGGTCCCATCAAAACCCCTGGCTCCCCAGAGCCTGATGGGATAATTTGTGGTTTAGTGGGTATTTTCTTCTTATTCTGTCTTTCTTTTTCCTCTTCCTCTTCCTCTTCTTCCAGAGAGGCTTCTGGTGCAGGGTAATGGTCCTCATCTGGGGCCAAAGTGCCTATCTCTATCTGCAGGGAAAGTGAAAGTAAGTACACTGCTGAAATAGCTTGAGTCTTAAGCTTAGAGTTGCTTAGAATTAATTCGTCACAGACTGTAGTTCATCCGTCTCTCTACGTATCTCTGTTCATCTCCTTTTATCCTGATCTTCAATGATCAGAACCCACAGGACCACCACAGAGCAGGTATGATGTGGGTGGTGGGTCATTCTCAGCACTGCAGTCACACTGACGTGGTGGTGGTGTGTTAGTGTGTGTGGCGCTGGTACGAGTGGATCAGACACAGCAGTGCTGCTGGAGTGTTTAAACACGGTGTCCACTCACTGTCCACTCTATTAGACACTCCTACCTAGTTGGCCCACCTTGTAGATGTAAAGTCAGAGAGAGAAGCTCATCTGTTTCTGCGCAGTGTGTGTTGGTCGTCCTCTAGTCCTTCCTCAGTGGTCACAGTGAATACAGTACATGATTTAACAGTTCACATCTGTTTTATGGGAATGCCAACATCATAAATATCACAACTGAGCATAAGTTGTATAAACGTAAGTATAAAATAATAAAAGGATGATGTATGATGTACAACATGGTTGGGCATTAAGATCAGGTAGATGAGGGGAGATGATTATAGAGTTGAAAGCAACTGAAAAGACATTCAACCAGAATCAGCCAGTTGAGAGACATTCAGAGCTTTCACGGAATAAACGTCATCAGTTAATAAATCATCATAAATCATAAAAATAAAACGTTTATTTTAATAATAGTGTTTTAATGAGGTAATGAACTCTCACTGCCCATCCTAAGACATTTTTGCTCTCCCGGGTTCTTGTTTCGATTGTTCTTGACAAATCTGTAAAGGCTGTGGTCATCCCTGTACACCTTTTCTGACCACATTTCCACCTTCCAGACAGCTTCACATTTCCCATAATGTGCTGTGACACAGCACTCTGAGGACAGCTGACTTTGAGGGTGTTGAGGATCATCTTCTGTGTTTGTGTGTGTGTGTGAACTCAAGAACTCTCACACATATGATAATTATCCATAGATGAGAGACACGTGTTAAAATAATAGGGGGTGGGAATTTGTCGTGGGGAGCCATCACTGTTTGTGATGGACCTCAGATCTGGAGAAAGTGGTAATCCAACCCTCAATTCTGTCCGCATTAAATACTGTCCAGCAGTTCCACCACAAACCAGAGAGTGGCGCCATGAAACCACATTCTATCCCAGGTATGTGCAGACAGTCTCTCACACTCAAAAAGCTGATTCTATCATCATGATGTGAATGGTCCTTGTGGAACCAAGACATACATGGTAGCAGAAAAACCCCATTCCTGCACCTTTCACAGCAGCCTTTAGCTGCACTGTCGAACAGTTGGGTCATTTCTCATCTGCAAAAAGTTAAACCTATCAAATAGACTAAAACTACACGAACGGAAAATCCCCAACAATGTTCCAAAGACCTTAACCAGCAACCACACTGCACATGCACTGGTCCACCAGTAAAGATTAAGTGTCATTCTTAAAAATGAGCAACTGAAAGGAATAACTAGTTCAATTTAACTGACATAAAAAAAGTTCAGAGACAACAAGGACAACCTTTCAGAAGGCCTGCACAGTGTATACTTGCTGTACCCCCCCCCCCCCCCCCCAAAGCAAATACGCACATAGCCGAGGGGAAACGAGGAGCAGAAAGGCAGGCTAAAATAGTCCAACATGTCAGGGCCAACACATATATGGGTGTTAACTGATTATATGTAATCTAATATAATCCTCAGGGTGGCTAGTGCCACGAAGGAAATTCAATGAGCCTAACTCAGGTTTTTTTTTTTTTCTCTCTCTTTCTTTATGAGCACAGTTATGAGCACTGCATGAAACAATGCGATTGTCTGTATGAGTCAAGACTTTTGTTTTGCACGAGCCTGTAGAGCCCAAACGTTTCTGGTGAAAGAAAGGCTGCAACAAAGATCTTGAGGTGCAGACCTATAGCCTATCGTCCCCTCGGAGCTATAAGGTTCTATCTGCATTCAATACATATATAATCATCCATCTAAAAAACTCTACTCCTACTTAGGTATCAATATCTTTCGACTGGATAAATTGTAGATTATCTGAGCCACCGCTTTGGCCAGATGAGAGGTCATTTGAGTCGGTGAGTGGGGTAAATTGAACGAGCCACTGAATGGTTGCAAATAAAAACAAACACAACATCGTTAACCTTCTAAAAGGGAACCTTGTTAAGACTGGGGTGTGAAATAGTGACCCTGGAAATGACAACAGTAATAAATATTAGTACATTATTTAGTAATGTCTCAACTAATTATTCAATAACACTACATAAGACATTATTATGCATTAGTTAATATTTCAGTAATGAATGAACGAAGTTACACTTATATAGCATATTCAAGATACTGAAGGATGCTTTACACTTACACTTTTCACAGTCACACTCAGCACTCATCAACCAACCAACCAACCAACCAACCAACCAACCAACCAACCAACCAACCAACCAACCAACACACACCAGCAATAGCCAATACCAATGATTTTAGAAGAAACAATGAAGGGGCAGGTGTCCCAATACTTTTGTCCATATAGTGTAGTTTAGTTATTATTTCTATGAGTAGTTGTAGGTCAATGATGCATAATTGGCTGTGGCTTTTCAATTGTTTAATGGTAATCAATAATGATTTAAGTGTTAATTAATTCATTACTAAAGCCTTTATTAATGTTTATTAGTGTTGTAGATACTATGTGTTACCCCACATGTCCCAACAGTCAGCTGTTCCACTAATTAGACATTATAAATAGAACAATGAAATCAGAATCTTCAGTGCTGGCAGATCATTGGATAGATGTTCATATTTTGTCTTATACTCAGAAGGTTTAGTATATACGGCATATGTATATATGAGCGGAGAGATACAGAATCAGCATCTAAAGTGTAGGTCCCACTGACACAGTAGAGTTTTACACCGTATTACAGGTCAATGTACCAACAAAGGTGTTAATTCAATAACATGAAGTTAAAATATTTAACTGTATTTGATGTATTTGCAGATAACAGGGCACGTTTTTGCTGGATAATGGATGTAGTGAGAAATAGCGACACCTTACTCTACACACCTCTGCAGGCAACTTTGAGCAATGTTTCACACACACACACACACACACACACACACACACACACACACACACACGACATTCCTGCAGCCAGAATCCCCTTCAGCATTTAGGTTCCATTTTTTATGATTCCTTTCCATTCCAAACATCTGTGTAGAACTGAGACTTAAGAATTCTGTTCTATGGTTTCACACACACACACAAACACACACACACACACACACACACACACGCCCCACATGCTTACATACATGTCTCATTTACATATATTTGCAGCCGTTAAACCCAAATTACTGGTGCAGGATTCCTGTGTTGTGTTTCCAAGTATGGAGTGTGCTGAATTGTAGGTTGGACTACATATCATTCACATCAGGATCAAGTTATGTCTCCTGGCATCTTCGGGATTAGTTTTAAATCCAAGCCTGCACTCTACCAGTCAAACATGGTTTTGGCTGGGATTTCTCAGTATTAAAGAAAATAAACTGGATGACTTCGCTGTACTTAAAAAAAGACAGTTTCAGAGTTTTCATCCAAACCAGCATTTCAGATCATTTAGATCATTCCCGGCTTGGATTGAGCTGAAGAACATTACTGCTTTTTTTTCCCCTGTGGTTTTATTCATTTTCTTTTTATAAAGTTTCGCATTTGATGATGTTTCACAGGAGGACTCCAAAAATGTTTAATTTCTCAGGTTTAAAAGGAAATATTTCATTTATTACCAACGATTTTCACACACATTTCAACAAATCACTGGAGCTTTGTTCATTTTCCTGAGATCCAATTCCTCATTCTGGAACCACCATCCCAGTCACCAAAATATCATTGTCAAATCTTCTGTTGGAAACCCTGGAGTTTGCATATGACCCAACAGGTCTGCTGATGATAGAGTAAACTTGGTCTTGACTTCACATTATAGTAAATAGTGGACTGACCACTGGTCAACGAAAAAAAAAAGATCAAACGGGACTAACCACCCCCGGGTCAACTAAACAAACCATTCAAAAGACCCCTGTCATTTGTGGGCCGGTCTGTCAGTCCAGCCATGTCACTGTGTAGAGTTCTGTTTGTGAAGTTCAGCTTGGCCTTCAACACCACAGTGCTACAACTCCTGCAGCTCAAACTGTCCATGCTGTCAGTGCCAGACCCCATGTGCTGGTGGATCATGGCAGCTGGTGCAACTGGGAAAACATGTGGACTGTGTGTTCTTCCTTCTCTTTAGACTTTACACCAATCCCATGGATCCATTTCTGAAGATCCTGATGTTTGTTGAGGATGCCACCACAGTGGGACTCATAATTAATAGTGATACGTCTGCCTACAGAAAGGAAGTTGAACAGCCAGTGTTCTGGTGCAGCTGTAACCACCTGTTGCTGAACGTACAAATGCTGAGGAGATGGTGGACTTCAAATACTCACCCCTCCCACGACGCCCCCTCAGCATTCATTGCTGTGGAGTTTCCACTGTTTTGTTTTAGGTCACCACCCTATCCAGGGACATGCAGTGGGATGGGAACATGGTCTCAATAGCCATAAGAAAAAAAGATTGGATTTTCTTCTTGATGCAGCTGAAAAAAAAAAATCCACCTTCAGCTGTTGATTGTACAAATGAAGGAGTCGGACTCCAGCATCGAGGATCAGTAGATGTATGCTGTCATCTGTTTGGCACGTACTGCATATAACATCAGGGTCCTAAAGTTCTGGCAAGATACAGCTTACCGAAGTCGAGGGACCCTCCATGGCAAGATTGATGTCATACTTTACAAACAAAAGAGGATAGAAGCTGCTGATGGAGTTAAACTACTCTGCCTAAATTTCATGGGGAAATCTGAAAGGACAGCATGTACTGTTGACATTTGTAGGCCCTAAAATCTTTCTGCTACACCCCAAATAATTTTCAGCAATAATTTGCTGGAGTGTTTAAACCCCTCAGTCTCTGAAAATATCTATTCAGTACTGCTGCAGAAATGGGCAACAGCTCCCATGGGTAGTTCGCTTTCACACTGCCAACAGAAAATCCAGTGGGCCAATAAAACCTGTAAAACATGTGTTCTACATATTAGAAATTATTCCATTGATATATTTTATGTACTTCTTTTTTTATCAATGTGTCTGTATGTAATGAAACCGACGTCAGAACAATGCTGGGATCGATGTTTGTAGAAAAAGGTTTAATTTTGTAAAAAATGTTTAATTTTGCTGTTAAATTGCTACCACAGGCAATACAATGCAAGAACAGGCGGCAAAGTCTTTGGCTCAGTGAGAAGGGGATTTGTTTTGACATGTACAGTGGTGATTAAAGGTTTGAGAACCCTCTAGAATGTTCTAGACATCCAATGTCCTAAAAATAGATAAGGAGAACCAAACTTGCTCATTTAAAACTATTACTAAATGTAAAACTACTGCATATCTGTGAGTGGCAAAATATATATAAACCCCAGATTTCCAAATCTGGTGACCTCTGTGCAGCAATAACCTCAAATAAATATTTCCAGTAACTACTGGAAACATCAGCTTGGAGGAATTTCAACCCATTCCTCCATAAAAAACAGCAACTCTGTTATGTTGGTGGGTTTCCTTCTATGAACTGCTTGCTTCGGGTCCTTACACAACATTTCTGTTGGATTAAGGATTTACAAAATATGAACTTTATCCATTGCAATCTGCAACCTTCAATGCACATTCTTCTTTATCTGTTCCTATGTAGAACAAATTGTGTGCTGGGGTTGTTGTCTTGCTGCAAGACCCATGCTCTCTTGAGATTCAGCTTACAGACAAATGTTCTAACATTGTCCTTTAGAATTTGCTGGTATAATTCTGAATTAATTGATCCATAAATGATGGCAAAACAGGCCCAAATCATGCTCCTACCACTACCATGTTTAAAAGATGGGATACGGTTCTCATGCCGGAATGTAGTGTTTGCCTTTCTCCATCTTTAAACCAAAAATACCTATTTTGGTCACACACTGTATATCTAATATATCACACATATCTTGTTCTTGTGATCTTTTGCAAACTGCAGCCTTCTCCTTGCAACCCTGCCATGCACACTTGTTCTTGGAGTTACCTTTGATGGTCGAGGAATCCTAGGGAGGGTATAAATGGTCCTGCATTCGTTTACAATCTGTCTGAGAGTTGGTGGCGTCCAAATTCCAGATAAGTTTGAGACGACTGAGATGATCTCCTCAATGGAGCTCCTCAGAAATCTCCTTTGTTTGTGCCATGATACACATGCTGTTCAGACTTTGGTAGATCTCGGTTCTTTAAGTTAAACAAACTGCCCACTCACAACTGATTATCTCCCATTAATTGAAAACCTCCTAAAGCCTAAAGGTTCGCATTCTTGTAACCTCACAGGTTTGTAATATTGGATCATTTTCCTCAATAAATCTACTTTAAGGACTTTATGCCCAATTTAAGGAAATGGTTCCAATTGAAAACTTAATGAAATTACAATAAAAGTCGGAATCTGACCTGGGATCAACATTTGCCTTTTACAGTGATACATACAGCTACATACACTGCTTTGAGAAAATGAGGCCGATGCTGAATGATTAGCACCATCATCACAATTAATTAGTTACAATTTTGATAACCTGTATTTCTAATGTTACTTCTACTACTAAAAAGCAAGCTTTGGACGACCTGTATGTCCAGGGGAAGATTGTAAGATAAGTTCAACAAGGTCAACAAGATGCTGTATGGCTTTAAACAGTATGCCTGAATTCACTGCCCACTGAATGACCTGCATTACTCTAACCTCTGTTCATTGGATTGCAACCTGTCCTTAGCTGTTCAGTAGAGATCTAGCTATCCATTAGAAACCTAGACTGCTACTTAATAACAATGAAGGTGCACAGACATTTATTACATGTCTCAGGCAAGTATCCAGTTGGCAACCCTACCTGGCTTCTATGCCTTGTGTACTTGAGTTCACATGTTGTACACAGTGCTATGCCTTTGTGAATCATGCTCTGTACAGATCGGTATCCCATGATGGATTTTAAAAGGTCCTTAGGCATAATCTATTTTTGTATTTGTGGCCTGCAGGTCTGTTTAATTTTTCTATATAACTTGCAGTCGGTATGAATATGCGGGAGAGTCCCGCATCTTCCAGGAGACTCTGAGAGTATGAATGTATATGATTTTCTTTTGCTGCAGTCACTTTAAAAAATCCTGCCTAGACATTTTCCTCAATGGGCTGAAATAAGTCAGTGCATTGACTAAGCATCGTCATTTACCACTCATTTAGCTTTTGACCTTAACTGGAGATATGGCTTGTTCAGAGTCCTACTTAGGAAAGGCCAGGTGATGCAACAATCAGAGCTTCATTTAATGGTCTACTCTCAGCAGCTGCACAATACTCCTAAAATTAAAATAACTTATGCCCATAAAGCAGTAGGAGGCTGTAAGAAGGCAACAAATCATGGCTAGGTATCTGTTTTCTCAGTTGGGAATGTAAATCAGAAATGGCAGTTAACACAAACATTGTGTTAGCTGCCATTTAACATGATGGTTACAATCAAGTTGAGCTCTGGAAGACCATGAAAAGATGCTTATAAAATTGTTAGAAAAGGCAGATTAAAACCATATTTTACTGCAAACGATCTGCAAAAGATTTAGCAGACTCTGGAGTTGTGCTGCACTGGCACAAATCTTCATAGAACAGCAAAATTGAGCATCAGACATTTTCAACAGAATGTAACCTCATGCAACAGAAACCAGGTTCTGCAGATTGATGATATAGAAAATGACTTCTGGCTGCAATGATCAAGGTATGTTTGGACAAAATGTGCAGAATTTCATTAATAAAACACTTTTAATGAAGCATCATGTTGTGAGCTTGTGCAGCCAGAGGCATAAAGAACACTTCACTGTTTGATAGAGGATGAAGATAAAAAGCATCTGCTATGAGATATTAAACCTGATCACACCTTAAAATCCACAATACCCCAAGAGGCACAAATAGAAGGTTTTGTGCCCAAAACAGAAAACTGAAAAAAAAAAATAGTGCATGCAAGACAGCCCAGGAATCTTACCGATTTAAAAGCCTTTTGAATGGATTAGTGGTAAATCCTTTTAGCTGGCTACAGGAAGAATTTACAAGCTGATAAAGTTGCTAAAGGGAGTGTTACAAAGAACTGACTGAGCTACTGAGCTCCTGTAGCACAAAGTGTTGGAAAAAAAAAAAATATAATGCTGACTTTGTCTTCAACAAAACGTTGATAAGTCAGAGCTGTTTTGTTGGAAAAGGGAACAAACACACTATTAGACAAATAGTGTTTTGGCTAATTGGTGTAAAATATGTTTTTAAAATGCAATTCAACCTCATGCCTCCTTCTGCTTGTAAGGAGAATAAAATGTTTTACTTTATCTCAGAAATCCTGTTGGAACTTGACCACCCAGTGGTTTTGTGCTGAAAATGCAAATATTTTGATGATGAGTTGTGTCATGTATCTGTCTCATCCCTGTGGTCTGTCTTTGTTTTGTTTACATTCCGATGTGCTTTTCAGCACGTCATGTCTCCTCCCATTCCCAGCTGTGTTCCATTTGTAACCCTGCCCCATCGTCATCATGTCCCAGCCATGTCCAGTGTGACTGTGTATATAAGTCCCTTGTCTTTTGTTAGTCCTTGTCGGTCTTTGTGGCTATGTGTCTTAGTGTTTATCTGTACCTTGTCAATAAATACAACCCAGCGTGTACGTCCTCCCCTACCTCTGTGTCCGTGAGACGTTACAAGTTGTTTGCAATGATTAGACTGACAAGAATATTTATACTTGACAGTGGTCCAAGTAAAAATCATTTTTTTGTTATTTATGAATGCATAAGTATAATCCCTTCTTACGACTTTTATTCTGAAATTTGAACGCTGTGTGAGCAAAGAAAGAGAGCAAACAGCCCATTCCTGCTTGTTTTCCTCTGTATCCCAATATCTAGGTCAGTTGTATCATCAGCCCCACCCCCTCTCTCTGATCAGTCGGGGTCTGTATGCAGGTTGAGCATGTACACTTGGACAGAGCAGTAAACATGCACTGGAAGCTCCTTTGGGTTTTAAACTGGGGTTTAATTCAGTTGGAAATGAGTGGCTTGCTTTCTGACCTGGATTACTCACTTATATGACATCACATGTCAATGATGGTTAGTTAGGGTCTTGAAGTTTGTTATGATATGTCCAACATATCTGTAGGTCACTCTGATCCTGAAATATAAACCCTGGAAAATGGCATGCAGCTGACCACAGAATGTGGATCTTGGGATCTAAGAGTTAAAAACACATTTATGGGAGATTTTTGAGCAGGAGCATTTTTTGTTTGCGTGTGTTGTCATGGTTGTATATATCAAATCATTACCTGCACTAAAGAAACCTAGAAGAACCCCAGACTGTAGCACCAACTGATGCATAGGAGTGTAGGCCTTCTTATATTTTACATCTATTATTAATATATTGACTATATACATGCAATGTACAGAGGACAGAGTAGCATACCTAGGAAAATGAACATTGGGCTTGCATTCTATTTTTTTCTATACCACAGGCTGTGACTTATTTATGTATCGTCCATAAAAAAGGCTTAAGAGTCCTTGTATGGGTATATGACCTGCGTGATTCATGACTTCAGGGGTCTGCAGACGACACATGCACATGCCCCAAAACCCATGGCACATTCACTTTCCCACCTTAGGTTCACCAATGCCATAATAGTCAAGGTCATTGTCCAAGTCGTCTAGATCCACATCCACATCCACATCCACGTCATAGTTGTCTTCCGCTTGCCGGGCAAATCTTCGGGGAGAGGCCAACACCATATTGAGGACCAGGAGCCCCAACAGCAACCTGAATGGCACCATCATCATCCACCTGTGAGAATGAGACTCAAATGAGTGAGGCCATAACAATATTTTACATTCATAGAGCTGGGAGTCTAGTATAGAAATATTCAGGAAACCTTTTTACAGAATAAAAGAACTACATAGAATAAATAAATAAATAAATAAACATGCCAAAAAGGATTGGCATGCCGCTGAGAACCAGTTTTGGCTCCCTAATCCTAAACTGCAGTCCAGCTGTTTCTCTGCATACCTAGTTGTCCTCATTTCACCCTCATCTTTAATGGACCGCACAGAGCAGCTATTATGTGCGTGGTGGGTCATTCTCAGCACTGCAGTGACACTGACATGGTGGTGGTG
Source organism: Acestrorhynchus altus (assembly GCA_034509495.1). Taxonomy (NCBI): domain Eukaryota; kingdom Metazoa; phylum Chordata; class Actinopteri; order Characiformes; family Acestrorhynchidae; genus Acestrorhynchus; species Acestrorhynchus altus. Next base: position 48,929,239 of record CM067501.1, read on the forward strand.
TGTTAGTGTGTGTTGGGTTGGTACGAGTGGATCAGACACAGCAGTGCTGCTGGAGTGTTTAAATACTGTGTCCATTCACTGTCCACTCTATTAGACATTCCAACCGAGCGACTTGACATAGTAGATGTTTCTGCGCAGTTTGTGTTGGTCATCCTCTAGTCCTCCATCACTGCTCACAGGACACTGTTAGCTGGATATTTCTGGTTGGTGGACTTGTTTTCAGTCCAGCAGTGACGTTGAGGAGTTTGAACACTCAACGTTTGAACACTCCACTCGTACCAACCCAACACACACACACTAACACACAACCACCATGTCAGTGTCACTGCAGTGCTGAGAATGACCCACCACCTACATAATGCCTGCTCTGTGGTGGTCCTGTGGGGTCCTGAATATCGAAGAACGTTAAGGTTGATGTATTTGATTTCCAAAAGGTACATTTCAGATCTTTTAGTATGAAGTAAACATTCTGTGAAGCAATGCAGAACGAACAATAAATCCTATTAATATAATAATATTTTCTTTAATTCTTTTTTTTTTTTTACAGCATATGAAGTTGCACTCTGTGACCTGGGCTATACCAAAAGGCCAAGAGAGGCAAACACCCAGGCAGAACTGCTTTATTTGGCCACGATGCAAGCCATCTTAAATATGCCTCTTGAAAATCATGGACTTGGACTCACCAAATGCCAGCTGCTTTAGTACATAAGAAAGGATTCCTGGTAATAGAAGGCTCCTTTTTAGAGTTACATTCCACCGAGCTGTTTAAACATGATAGCAAAAACACACCATAAATATGGCACCCATCATTATGTGCATTAGTGCATTTCCAAAATCTTCAATTGCTCTCAGGTTCTGGGGCTGCAGAGGATACTTTTGTAAGGATGGAGCATTTTGGTACTCATTAACAAGGTGCCGACAGCCAGAAGAGCTGTAATATGAGGCCATCCTGGCTTCCATAGCCTGAAATTCCTTCATGGGAGCCAAGCAATCACCATTCAAACTGGTTGTGGTATTGAATCCACTCAATGACAGCTTTGTTGTGTTTCGAAGTGCTGAGTTCATAGGTTGGATGGTAAATTCCAGACAAGATTCTTTTAACCTCTTAAACGTCACATATGTTCACTGGAGCTTTTTTACCAAGGAACTGCATGAAAAACAGAGCTGAACGAGAATAAACACAAGCACTAAACTAATGAATGAAGAAAAGAGAGGAAAGAAGTTATCGTGTTTTCTTAACTCAGAGACAGCTCATATTTTCGGCTGGGGCTTTGAGAGTCCAAATACCTACAGTTCACACTTCTGATCTTTCTGTAATGCTCCTAGTGCCCCTGACATGGTAGACATCAAATACTAGACAACTGCACAGACAGATCTTTGGTTTATAATGGAGTAGGCAAGATATTGGCTGGCAATTTTTTTCATAATTAACTTTTAGAACCACAGGCCACTTTTGTGGGATGTTTTTGTAGATTGACATACTTTTTTTCACCAAAAAATAGAAAAGTATTTATAGGAGACACAACAAAAATATATTTTCCAGACATCCTATGCTACTCAAATCTGTCTTTGGTTTTGACCATGTTTTGATAAAAAATGTACTTGCACCTACAATTTTGTGGGTTTTTTAACTTTAAAAGAAACTAGAAATTGAGAGTTCAGAGTGTTTTTCAGCTGAAAATGCAATAAATTTGATAAAAAAAAGAATTAATCAAAAATAATATTTTAGTTATTTGTGTATGTATCAGTATTATCCCTTCTCAGGACTTTTAGTATGAAGCAAACAGCCCCTCCCTTCTTGTTTTCCTCTATAAACCAAAATCTGGGTGAGTGACATCATTAGCTCCACACAGATCAGTCTGAGTCTGTATGCAGGTTGAGCATGCACACGTGCACAGACCAGTAAACATGCACTGGAAGCTCCTTCGGCATTTAAACTGGGATTTAATTCAGGTAGAAATGTGTTGGTCAGGCTCCTCACTGATGAACCTTTTGGTTGAACTGTTACAAATCCAGGAGTTCATGTCAACACAGGTAACACGTCTCTGGAAATCCATGTAATTTTCTCAGGGGAGGAGGGAGAAAAGCAGACATGGCCATATTAGATGAAAGTCTAATCACTAATTAGGACTAATTAGCACTTTGGAGACACCTACAAAGTATCGTAATCAAAATGTAAAGTACAATATTTCCAAGTGAAACGGCATACCAACAGATAATCATTGTGTGCCGGATTTAATTGGATGAACTGGTATATAAGTAGTTTTGCCAACGTTGTACCAATAGCACCACCACCATTCTGAACAGCTGTGGATTAGAGTGGCTGGTAAATGACATGTTAAATAATATAAAGGTTTATGAATGTCATGGTGTTAATGGTCCACTTGTTGTCCACTCATTGTACTCTATGCAGTATGCAGACTGTACTCAGGAAGAATGGGAATCTCTAGTTTAGGATTTGCCCAGTGTTCTCCTAAGATCAGTAGTTTGTCATTGCCACTGGACCTGGGTTTGTGGAAAGGAGGGAGGAAGGGAAGAGCAAAGTTGAACTCCCGTGAGGGTCATCTGAGATGAGAATAAAGCACTGAGTGAGAAGAATGAGGGGGGAGAAACAGCTCAGAGTGAAATGCTGTGGATGTGGAAGAGGTTCTGGTGCTCAGGGTGAGACGGAGAGAGTCCAGTGAGAGAGAGAGGGAGAGAGAGAGAGAGAGAGAGAGAGAGCTCTGACAGAGCTTCTTTATAAGCATTTATCCCAATCTGTCTCCGCGCTTACACTCGAAATTCCACCAGGGTTTGTGGACAGGATGGCAGTGAGTTACGGCTGAGAGGAAAAGTCTCAGGATTCACACACACACACACACACACACACATACACACACACACACACACACACACATACACACACACACACACACACACACACACACACACACACACACACACACACACACACACACACACTTTCTGTAGTTCACCTAGATTTGGCTATTTTTAGGGTTCTCTGTGCTCACATATAAATCTGAGTCTTTTGGGTTTTGGACCAGTGCGTCACACCAGGAATACAGATTTTAAAGAAACGATGTGTGTTCTTAATTTTGGACGAAGCTGAAAGCATACACTTGCTGTGCACCCCTATATGGACAAATGAGCCTCCTCAGTGAAGCTTTTCTGTAACCAGTGCCTGACAGCTTCGAACTCAGCAGGGAGATACTGAAAGAGGGACTATGCTTCACACAGAGCTGGGCTTTTATACACTCCCATCACTGTGAGCAGTGTGCACAACCTGTATATGTGTGTGCGTTTGCGCGAGTGCATGTGTGACTGGCCTTATGTTTTCCTTGGCTCCGTGATAAGCATTCCACATATTCATTCATTTGACAATTTCTGCGGCAGTGACAGAATATTTAAATACTCTAAACATTCAATGAGCTTATATCCTGCAATTATCCTGTAGTTCGTGAGATTTGCCAGATTTCCAGTTATAAAAAAACACAGCACATGTTAATGTTATAGATCAGCTGCTTGTTATTATGACTGGAGGCATTGTTGAAATTGCATATTCTTCTTAAAAGTTGCCACGACCACGGGACCACATGGTAACCAGTTTGCAATTTACAATTTGGATCAATACATCAGCTGTATTTCTCATAGCACCATAATTACAGTGTATTAATGCTGTTGAGACACCAGTACCACCACCAGAAAGCACCCAAAAAGTACCCAATAAGAAGGTGACGTTAATGTATGGGCAGACAAAAACTGGCAGCCAGTGCAAACCACTGACTTTATGCCAAAGATCACTTATTGAACCTTTAATACCCCAAAAGTAAAAGAAAATCATACACTTTCACCATTACATTACAATATGCACATATACATTATTCATAGCATATACATTAATATACAGTTCTAATATATAATGCATATATAATATTATAGATCTTTATATAGTATATGGTCAGGTGCATATAACAACCCTACATATGTGTAATGAATGAAATATACAACTGATTATCAGTATGAGAGTCCGCAGAAAGCTTACCTCTGTCTGTTGCTGTCCCAAATGGTCCTGCTCTTCGGTGTGGACATGCAGAGGGCTGGTGGGCCTGGCCAATGTAACGGCTCGCTCACAGCACCTTTGAGAAGGGGAGTGTAGTATATGCGTGTTTGTGTATCGTTGTGTATCGTTGTGTTTTCGTGTGTGCGTGTGTGTGCGTGTGTGTGTGTGTGTGTGTGGGGAGGGTATGTGTGAGGGTGTATGCCTGTGCACTCCCAGCCCCTGTGCTCTACCTGCCGTGCGGGTGTGAAGGTAGGCACTGAGACCGAACAGAGGGGAGACATTGGTTTTAGTCACCTCTACAGGAGCACCCAGCCCACACCACCACTCATAAGAACACATACACAGTGCACACACACACACACACACACACACACACACACAAAGGAAGAACCTGCTGCGGAAACAAAATACACACAGACGCAGCCCCCCAACAGCGTCCATTCTGAGGTACCATCTTTCTTTCCTGTGGAGATGCATAACTTAATCAGACTTAAGCATGAGATATTTGTCTTCCCTTTCCTGAGGTGAAAGCAAGGCATGCACTGCTTTCATGTAGAAATCTACAGGGCCACCATACACAATGGCCCCTCTGTGAGGCTCCTCTGTCAGCCCTGCACTGGGAGGAAGTCTCCGCCTGGAGAAAGGCCTCTGCTCTCTCTTCTCTGTGCCAGCGCTGGGGACTAATCGCTCGCACCGAGCTGGCCGCTCGGCCCGTCCCTCCGCCAAGAGATGCAACACTCCACAGAAACAAACGTTATCCAACAGCCAGGAAATGTCTTAGGAGCGCTCATGTGTCAGCTTCCTCCTCGTTTGTTTTACAGGTCTAGACCTCGCGCGCTCTTTTTTCCCTCTGGGTAATTATTTTTCTGCCTGTGAAACTGATCCCACATAATCTGTCTTTGTAAAACACATCTGCGCTCTGTTCCACTAACACAGACTCTGCTCCATGTTTAATGATGAATAATGAGTGGATCTGCGTTTGCTTTTATGAAATAAACCTTTATTATTATTATAATAATTGTAACACTATGTAAAAACGTGACCATGGACCCACTGTGCTGCAGAATTTGTCCTCTGCATTTAAACCATCCACACACACACACACACACACACACACACACACACACACACACAGTGGGCAGTGAGCACACATGGAGACTGGTTCCCTATCCACTGGGCCACTCCCCAATGTGGAACCTTCTTTAAACCATTAACAGGTTCTCCTGACTCAAAGATTACATTGACACAAGCCTGTACACCACCACCACCTTCTCCAGATGGAACCCCATGGAACCCTCCCCTTCCTCTGAGAAAGCCCCACGAGAGCATCTTAGAATGCAGTCTTAGAATCTCAGGTTCAACTCCTAACCCCAGTGTAGTTAAGTGAGTAAAATATAACCTCATTTCTAAAGTTTAAACTGAGACATTTCTTTAATAATTGGAAAATGGAAACAAGTGAACCTCTGAGCTGGATTACTTACTGAAAGCTGACCACAGGTTGATGGTAGTTGGCTAGATTAAGTCTTGCTGTCTGTAAAATGTGTATGATATGTGTATCGTGTCACGTAGGTTACTCTGATCTTGACTTTTGAAGCTTTTTCCTGCAAAATGCAAATTTTGGTCTCTAAGTGTTAAGCAGGATTACGTCTTCTTTGCGTCTTGTACAGTTTCAGAATAATGAAAAGGACACCCAGCATGGTCAGTTAAAGGGCTGCACTATATCGGATAAAAGACAATATACACTGATCAACCACAACATCATGTCCACATTGTTGTAAACTCTGCTGATCATACAGGAACCCTTTGTGGTTCTATAATTACAGACTGTAGTTCGTCTGTTTCTCTACATACTTTATCCTCCTCCTTTCCCCCTGATCTTCAATGATCAGGACCCCACAGGACCACCACAGAGCAGCTGTTATTTGGGTGGAGGGTCATTCTCAGCACTGCAGTGATGCTGAAACAATGGTGGTGTGTTCGTGTGTGTTGCACTAAGTGGATCAGACCCAGCACGCTGCTGAAGCGTTTAAATACTATGTCCACTCACTGTCCACTCTCACAGTCCTAACTAGCTGCTCCACCTTGTAGATGTAAAGTCAGAGACAGAAGCTCATCTGTTTCTGCACAGTGTGTGTTGGTCATCCTCTAGTCCTTCATCAGTGCTCACAGGACACTGTCAACCGGTGGACTGTTCTCACTCAAGCAGTGACACTGAGGGGTTTAAACACTCCAGCAGCACCGCTGTGTCTGATCCACTCGTACCAACCCAACACACACTAACACACAACCACCATGTCAGTGTCACTGCAGTGCTGGGAATGACCCACCACCCACTCAATAGCTGCTCTGTGGTGGTCCTGTGGGGTCCAGTATGAAGAGAAACAGATGAACTACAGTCTGTGATTATAGAACTACAAAGTGCTGCTGTATGATCAGAGGAGCTGAAAAAATGGACAGTGAGGGTAGAAACAAGGTTACATTATGGTTGATCGGTGTATATCCCTCCTGCTCTACATCTGTCACTCATTTGCTCAGTCTCATCTTGCTCCATTATAAGCCCTCATATACAGAATTCTGGGCATATGGCATATTGTCTGTAATATCTATCAATATATGTAAGAAGCCCGCAGAGTTGCAGGAGAGGTCGGATGTGTCACCACTGAGTTGTTGAAGGGTGGTTGAAAAATGACTGGCCATGACAGAACTACCTCTGTACTTCTGAATGTTTAGCTGTATTGAGATCTGGTTAGAGGATGTGACGGAAGAAGGCATTGGTCAACCTCCACCTTTAGGAAATACAGGGAAATATATGTAATATGTGAAAAAGAAGACCACCGAACAGGAGAATGCTGAATGAAAGTCATTTAATCAAGTCTGAAGAACATCAAAAATCAATTCGTTCCAATTTTAGTACACTTACTTACTATATAATACAATCTGAAAAAGTTTATAAAATAAAACATCCTTTAAGATTTTCGTCACATTGCTTTTTCACTAGAAGGACTTTTGTCACATTGCTTAGTAGACGTGCAGTGTAAAAACGAAGTACTTGTGCGATGAGTGAACATTTCCCTAGATAAATATGAGTCAACATTACAGTTATGAACACCATACTAATTAAAAAAAAAAAAAACAACTTTTAGGAATTTCTCTAATTTGTGGTTATATCCATAACATTCTTCTCGCACAGTTCAAAGAAAACTGGTAAGTCACTGACATAAACCGCAGGGTCTGACAAAGCAAGGGCGTCAAATAAAAATAAATCATCTGAAAGAACAAGAATACAGCACACTGTAAAAATAGCTTCACGGAAAAGCAATGCAAAGTCGTTGGCTACGAGAAAACATCCATGTAACAATGCAGGTTAAGCTGCATGTAGTTTTAGAAACAGCCTGAAATTCCCTGAAACTCCTCCATGGGGAGCAGGGCTTTGACCATTTCCATTTCCACCGCTGGTTAAAGGTGTGACATACCCTGGCCTGGTAAATGCTTGATTTACTTATCTATTCTCAAACTACTCCGAAAACAAATTCTCAAAGACATTGTCGCAGCAGTGGCGTGACAAGTCGTCCAGCTTTAATCACAACCTCCATCCATCCATAGAAAAACGTCCTACGAAAAAATGTAAAAACGTAAAATGCTTTTCAGCAGATCCTTGGCTCTATTAAAAACTCACTGACCAACACAGCAGTGTGATATGGCTGAACGTACATATAATATGTCATAGGACTGAAAGAAGAAACAGCGAAGGTTGCTGCAGTGATATGACTGTAATCAGATCACTTGCCTTAATGGATAAATGCAAAATAAATAAAGCCGGCTTCGTTGGAGAAGTGAATCGTTAAGGATAATCAGGATCAAAACTATAGATATTGCATTTCCCCTTGTATTCAACTTTGATCTAGAATTAAATGAAGGCACAGATTTATTACAGTGAAGTCACATCAAAAACTCTACAAAAGCATCTCCCAATTGTCTACTGTGTACATGTGCAGGAATTATCAGGAGATGCTCTGACTCTCAGCATGTTGGCTGTAGAAACTATTTATTCACGGTGTTTTTCTACTGCATGTTCTCAGAGTACGTGAAGTAAACTGCTCTGGACCATTTGGTAGTGTCAGTTATTTGCATGTCCGCTTCATTTAAGACAGTTACGCTGGAGTGTGGTTCTAAATTTATATGACTATAGCCCTGAGAAGACGGAAGCAGACCATCAGCTCTCTGGGGATGGGGGGCTTGATTTCGTTGCCATCGAGACGGAGGTAGCGGAGTCGAGGGCCTCGCTCTTCAAAGTAATCATCAAGCATGGTAGCAGTCACAGGGCATACATCAGAGCCGTTCACATCTGTAGACAATGTAGAAGAGATGCAAGGTCAGTATAATGGCGTATTATTCCAGAACTGTAAATGCTCTGCAAAACAGGGAAAGAGGAGTGCAGGAGTGTCTTCTGGTAGAACCTTTCTTTCCTGTTTTTGTCCTAGAGGGGAACCCATTTGGGTGCCTGATGGGACTTTTTCAAAGACCTTAGCAAGGTATACTGATAATCTGTTAGTAATCCTGCTGAGGGGCTTTGAGTGGCTCAGTGGTCTAATGCATCCACAGTCTGAGAGGACAAAATTTGCCATGTTCTCCCAAGTTGGGTAGATGGCACTCACCCATGTTGGCAGCCCAGCAATGATGCAATAACGACTGTTTGAAGAAGAGGCAGTGACTGGCTCCACATGCATTGATGGAGGCATGTGCTTGTGTTGTGTTGTACAAAGGCAACAGCAGCATGCATTATTACTGGAATCCTGGAATGGGCTCAATCACTCTTATAATGTATTCTGCTGGGGGTAAGAATAACTGCCAGATCATATGGAATTTTTTACTTCCACTCCAAACCTGTGGATAACTTCCTTACATCTGCATTTTGTGTAGTGGGTGTGCCTTGCGGAGCTGAAGGATATGACATCTTACCTCTTTGTTAATAAGTGAATGTGAAGAATGAGTCATTTTAAAGCAATTCAAAGAACAAACACACCAGCTACACACATTTTAGAGGCTTCCCTGCTTTAACACACCCCCTGCAACTCTCAAAGGGCTTGTTAATGAGCTGATGAGCTGAATCAGGTGTGTTGAGAGCAGGGAAAGCACGAACATGTCCAAGACCAGGGTTGAGAAACACTGCTCTACACATGTCTCATTTTGGATCTGGTCATTTGAAGCATGTCTGTAAATGGAGCTTCTCCTCGATTTTCAGAATGAATTCATTTGGACTGGGGAAACCATTCTGTAAGACATTTTTTTAAAGGATTTATTATGTTTTGCTACAATGGGTACTTTATTGTAACCAGTGAGCATGACTTATTTTATGGTGTAAAGACAAGACTTTGGATGAAAGCCTACATGCAGTTCTCAGAAATCTCAGATCTGAAAGGCAACATAGGTGCTCCAGAACTCCAGGAATCCAGGACCAACTAAAAAAATGACAATTAATTCAAATAATCGACATTTAAGAGACATGTTGTATACGTACTCTTGATTCTGTTGTGGTCAAGGTGAAGATGCTCAAGGCCAGAAGGAATAACGGGCACCTCTGTAAGCTGGTTGTAGGAAAGCTGCAGGTCCAGCATAGTAGAAATGTTAAAGACATCGTTTGGGAACCCTCCACTGATCAGCTTGTTACGGTTAAGCCTCAGGAAAGCCATCTTGGGGAGGCCTTTGAAATATTCAGCAGGGATCTTCTCAATATTGTTGTCATCCAGATAGAGCTGTGTGGTGGTGGGGGGCAGGCCAGGAGGCATGTTGCTCAGTTGGTTCTTTGCCAAGTTGATCTGGACCAGATTACTCAGGCCTTTAAGACTAACCTCAGTTACGGCTTCATCCTGTAGTTTGTTCCCCTGTAGGTCTAGCAGGGTGAGATGACTCATCCCAGAGAAGACACCAGCCGGGATCTTTGAGATCTTGTTCCTAGAGAGACGTAGCTGCTCCAGCATTGGAGGTAGAGGGGAGGGTACAGATGTCAAGAGGTTGTCATCCATGTACAGATGCACCAGACTGGTCATAGCTTTAAGGGCATCTTCCTCCACGCCCTCATTGGAGATCTTGTTGCGGTTGAGGTTGATCCATTTAAGCTGTGTGGCATTACGGAGGGCATCAGCTGAAAGTACATCAATGAGGTTGTTCTGCAAGTACAGGTACCAGGTGAAAGGAGGGATCTTGGGGATGCGCTTTAGTGCCCTGTTATCACAGTAGACAGCGTTGGGAAAGCTTGGAGGACAGCGGCACTCTTTGGGACATGCCTGCAGCTGGGATAGCAGGTGTTCGTAAGGCATTTCCTGAGAGCTCACTGAGACTGCTAGCAGAAGGAATGCAAATGCAGTGAAGAACAGCACCATGTTGACGCTCATCCTGTTGAAAGAAAGATACACAACAGGGAGACAAACATTAGTCAAGTTATCCAACCTACTGTGTCTCAGGCATTTATTGAGGTAGAGTTTCACAATAAACAATGATTATCAAGTAGTTTATGATTTTTTTTCTTTAACCTTTAGAACCATAAGCTAATTTAATGGAATGGTTCCATAGTTTAACATAAAAAAGGATTAGATTGACAAGGACCAGCTCCACCTGCTGCTCACAGGGGAATTTGTCCTCCACATATAACCCGTCCACACACAATGATACAAACGCACATACACACAAGTGAAATCACATAGTAGGGGGCAGTGATCACACGTGCCCGAAGTGGTGGGCAGCCCAGTCCGCAACACCTTGGGATCATCTAGGGAGTTAAGTGCCAAGATCAAGGGCACTTCAGTCATGCCCTGCCAGTTCAGGGAATCAAATCTGCAACCTTCTGGTCACAAGGCTGGTTTCCAAACCACCAGGCCACGGCTGCCCCTATTTTAAATAGACCCCATAGTATCCCCGTACAAACTGAATGAGAACTGAGGACTTAATGTTCTTACTGCCGTGAACTAATCCTCTTAAATCCAGGATACGTTGCCAGGCCGACTTTAACTTCCTTAAGAATGACATCGTGATGATCTCTTTCATTGACACAGTGGTGACGTCAGAGCTGGCAGTAAATCACAGCAGCAAGTCAAGCAACAAAGTCACCGTTCATAATCTGTGATGTTGCGTCAGATCCTGCTGTAAATTTAGATCACTTGCAGGGTCCAACAAAACATCTCATATATCTGTAGTGCAGCTCATAACTGTTATAACTCTTTAAGAATTGCTGTAACAATATCACTCTCAGTACACAACATATCACATGGCTTAGGTACTGAATTGGTCAGTGTGTAGAGTGCCACACTGTATATTCAAAGGCAATTTACTATTTCAGGACAATGTATGTAAATGAATATATAACATCCTTATCCTAACACATCTACTCTACATCTGTTATAGGCTTCATATCTCAGGACCAGAGTAGCCTACAGATATGGAACATATATTATATACATACCAGACCTATCTTACTATGTTGTTCATCGTCTCATTATTGTACGATGAAGTTTTAGCAAGTAATCCAGCTCGGAAAACAGCTAAAATTCACTTATTTCCAACTGAATTAAACCCCAAATTAAACGGCAAAGGAGCTTCCAGTGCATGTTTACTGCTCTGTCCACATGTACACGCTCAACCTGCATACAGACTCTGACTGATCAGAGAGAGGGAGGCTGATGACTTTACTGTTCCAGATATTGGGTTATAGGCTCTATTTTCCTGCTCACTCAGTGTTCAAATTTCTGGATAAAAGTCAAGAGAAGGGATAATAAAGATTCATACATAAAAATAAAGGAAATATTTTGTTATTTTCTTGTATTTTAAAGAATGTATTATAAATGTCTTTGTCATTTTAATCACAATAAATGAAAAAACTCTGAGATTAAGTGTTTATGCAAAAAAGTTGTAAATGCTAGTAAATGTTTTTTCGAAAACATGGTCAAATATCTAAATTTTCTTTATTTTATTTTGCAAAATGAAGACACATTTGAGTAACATATTTGTCATTACAAAATCTGGTATGTGTGACTGTCTTCTAGAAATACTTTTCAAATTGGTTGGTGAGTAAAAGTACATCAAACTACGAAAACCTCCCAACCTTCAGGTTTTGGGTTCTAAAGGTTGATGATGAATGTTTCTGTAACCAAATCGTGAAGACAATATTACCAGATGTTGCCAAAGTATGAATAACTCACTGCTAAATAAGAGTATTATTATTAGCTGTTATCATTTTTACCCAATTATAGGTTAGAAATCTAGCCTTCGATTCAGATACGACTCAGTGCCTTCCTGCCTAAAAATCTCCAAGTCTCCAAATCTGAGACTTGTACTCATATGTTGGGTGGTGTACTGAAATGCATACAAGGTTCAGCCACACACAGCAGATGTGTGTATCCATGACTGTTTCATTGCATTTCCAAGAGCCAACGTCTGACACCACTGGGTCTACTGACCATGGACATATCAAAATCGGATGCTCTTGTTCATATCAACCTGTCGTTCATTCATCTGGCCGACCTTCTTGGATCCTGATCTTCTCTTACCCGTATGGAACTCATTCTCACTGGTTCAGCTATCTCATTAGCAAGAAGAGATCAAAGAGAAGACCTCGACCCCTGGTAATAGTGTCAATTAGGGCCAGCTCCACCTGCCTCACCTGGTCTTTAAGCATGACCCCCTTAAAGTCAATTCTAAACAATTTTGCTGTCAGTCCACAGACAGTTTACATGCTGCAACAGAGTCCATGAAATTCCACATGTAACCAATAAATAAATAAATAAATACCTCAGAGGCGTGTGTGGACTGAACCCTGTAGATGAACAGGGATGACCACAGTATATTCAAGGTGGGAATATATAATCTCAACGATGGAATTCCAGCTTTTGAAGAACTACACAACTATACAACCCCAAAATGACCTTAGGCTTCTTCTAGCCAAGCAGTAGCTAGATATTATATCTGCCCTATTTGCCAACACACAAACACAGCTGCACATTCCAGTCCTACCTTTGTCCTCTTCGAGTCGTCCTAAAGCCTTGATATTTGCAATGATGTCCCAACACTGGGCTCCTGATTCATCTCTGCTCGTATTTGTAGTGTTGGAAGCCCTGAATGATCCCTCTACAGACACACACTCTAGACACCTTCTCAGCCAATCATAGCCTCTCAAGATCAAGGGTCATAATCCCGTGATGCTGGATTGTGTCTAAGCTGGCGTGTCAGGGTGGCACCAGAGGACTTGGGCTGTGGCCCAGTTATAATGAGGCCATGCGCCTCCGCACTCCACCACACCCTTCATCCTCCTCTTTACCCTTACGCTGCCACCTGTTTCTTGTTTTCATCTCCTGTGCAAACATGTGTCTCAGTCCCACAGTAGAACTCAGAGTCTCTGACCCCATTCTATTCCAGTCAATGACCTAAGGGGACATTACCTTACAGTATAACTAACCAGACATAACAAACATGTGTTTTCTATTTTCTTTGAATAATTGGACCTAAGACAGTACATCCTTAACCTTGAATCTGCATGATTTTCCATGCAATTAAGGATGGATGATTCCTAGGTTTAATAAAGATGTTAAAATGAAAATGGACTCTTTGGAGTGATGCCTTCATCCAACAACTTTCCAATGGATGGATCTTCAAATGATCAATTTATAAATTTACGATAATATAAACATATAGGATATTAAGAGTTTGCATGTGTTGGAGTAACTGTCTCTACTGTCTATGTAAGACTTTCTATTCGATTTTGGTGCATTGCTCTGAAGATTTGATTGCATACAGCGACAGAAACATAAGTGAGGCCAGGATGTTGGGTGATCACCACCCCAACTCATCCCCAACTCCAGAAATCACCCGACATCAAAAGTATTAGATGGAGCTCCATCATTCCTGAGAACACAGTTCCACTGCTCCACAGACCAATGCTGGGGTCCTGACATTGCCAGTAGATTCATGTTTATCTCTCGAGAGTCCAGTTCTATTGGCAACACTTTTCTACAGGGACTACACAAGCTATGTGTGCGTTTGCACATCTTTGTCAGCAATGGGTGCAATTTAACATAGCTGAATGCAGTCAGATTTGGCCATATAGTGTATGCTGCTGCTATTCACATTATCATGAGTGAATGAGTTCTTGGTTGGTTCTCTTGGGCTCACTCACGCAAATATTTTTGAACTTACTCAATGTAAGTGTTACTCAGCCATGACTATTCCCTCCACCGTTCATACATCCAACTATAAACCAATGGGACCGATCTGACCTGTGATGGGACAGTTTGATAGACAGCTCTTTGCAAATCCCATTTTGTCATTGGATTGTTCTCATTTCCTTTTACGCCACTTAAACAGTGCAAGGCCTTGTTAATCCCACATAACTGGCTTTTCAAAGCCTGAGGAGGATCCTAATCCATGATTACCCATAATCCAAAACCTTTATCCAGCATGTAGTGTCTAGAAGGGTACTATTAGACAATAGAGCCAATGGAAGTCCCGAAGAACTGTTTTAAAAGCCAGTGTAGAGTATACAACGTATAGGTATAAAGTCAGTAAGCCCTTCTAGAGCAATTAGACCCAGAAACACTGATAATAAATGTTTACTTCTTTTAATATAAAATAAAAGTATATATAATAATATAAACAATGGATTAAATTAGCAGGAATAGGAAAACAGCCAGTAGTTCTATAAGTATATACACCAATCAACCATAACATTAGGACCAGCTCCTTGTTTTTACACCCACTGTCCATTTTTTCTGCTCCACTGACCATATAGGATCACTTTGTATTTATAATTTCAGACTGTACCACAGGAACACCACAGAACAAGCATTATGCAATGGGTCATTCTCAGCACTACAGGGCTGCTGGAGTGTTTAAACTCACTGTCCACTCCAGTAGGCACTCCTACCTAGTTGCTCCCCCTTGTAGATGTAAAGTCAGAGAAAGAAGCTCATCTGTTGCTGCACAGTTTGCCGGTCATCCTCGGATACTGCCCACAGGACGCTGTTGGCTGGATATTTCTAGGTGGTTTAAACACCTCAGCAGTTCTGCTGTGTCTGATCCACTCATTCTAGCGCAACACACACTAACACACCACCACCGTGTCAGTGTGACTGTAGTGCTGAGAATGACCCACCACCCATATAATACCTGCTCTGTGGTGGTCCTGTGGGGTCCTGACCATTGAAGATCAGGGTGAAAGAAAGATAACCAATGGACTCCAGTCTGTCTATAAAGTGCTCCTTTATGGAAAGAGGAGCTGATACAATGAACAGTGAATGTAGAAACAAGAAGGTGGTCACTGTATTATGGTTGATTGGTGTATGTTCTCTGTCTTACATACTTTGAGTTAAAATGCTCAGCTTTTTAATACTTGCCTTTAACAAATGTATCATTTGCAGATGTTTAATCAACTTATTAATGCCTTTTATAGTTGTTCTATGCATGGTTTTATGCAACGCCTCTTTAGTAGATCATGAGAAGATCCTATGTTGAGCTGATTCAGTCACAGCTACTTTCAGAAAGGCGTGGTTGGATAGGTCTCCACAATGGAATCCACATCTGTTTGGAGTAACACTCTTATGCACAGATGTCTTTGCACCATGGGTATCAGCTCCTCGGTGCTTACCAATTTTTCACATCGCATCACTGGAAATTCTTTAATCTATGTTAAATACATCAGAAATCTCCAATTTGGATTCAGACCCTCTGGGATCCAGCAGTGGGGGATAGGGTTATGAAAGGCAACACACAATTAAGCTCATTATATCCAAGACTATAAATGGTTTATTAAAATCAGATTATTGAAGTGAAATATTTAATTTATTTCACATATTCAAGCCAATGAGGTTTAACTATGTTAAGAAGCCTGGATAAAATTGCTGACTCAGGAATAGATTTTCTGCATGGCAATGACAAAAGTCTGTGGAGACTGGATTTGGCCTTTGCCTGTACAATCTAAAAGGAACCACATGCCCACAGACCTGATCAGATTAATTTCCTGGACGAGACTTTGTGACTTGGCCAGTTATGTTAATAGCATGTGGTTGTGTGCAAGTTCCGCTCTTGGGCTCAGTTCTGTTCGGCAGCTGTGGAGAAACCCGACTTTTCTCTGCTCGATTCCCATAAATGAAATAAACCCAATAAGCCCATACTTTAAGCCAGAACTGAGTTTGTGTACTAATAACCAACAGTGGAACCCTTTTGCATGCTGTATAGAACCATTTATAATATATCATATTAGATATCATAAACGAAAAGACCCATCCAACCATTATGACATCATATAAGTGAGTAATCCAGCTGCATACAGACTCTGACTGATCAGTGAGAGGGGGCGGGGCTGATGATATCACTGACCCAGATATTGGTTTATAAAAGAAGACTGGGAGTGGCTATTTGCCCTCTTTCTTTGCTCACACAGTGTTCAGAACAAAAGTCTGGTACATAATATCAAAAATAATAAAGGACATTCAGGTTGCTTTTTAGTTTTATTTGGACTGCTGTCAAATATTATTGTTAATATCATTATCAATCTAATTATTAGTAAGAACTAATCATAATTCTTGCATTGTCAGCTTAAAAAATACCCTGAATGTTCATTTTCCAAAAGGATTTCTGAGATATAAAGTGTTTTTTAGTCCTTATAAGCAAAAAAATGTAAGTGCTCTTAAATTTTTGATCAAAATATGGTCAAGTTCCTGGAAATATTTAAAAAACTCTTACTACTTGTGTCTTAAATCTCGGGAAAATAACAATATTTATAATATCTGTCTTGTAATTGTTTGGTGAATAAAAGTATGTCAAACTATAAAAACATGCCAGAGGATTAGCCTAGGAGTTCAAAGGTTATAAAGAGATATCATTTGAAGGTTGTCCACCAGTCCAAAAAGCCATTTAATCAGGCGAGGAAAGTATACAGCATTAAAGAGTTTTCCATGGTTCCTACTTCACTAAAGAACCCTTGACACAGAAGACCTAGAAGCCACAAAGGCTTGTTTTTCTCAGTGCTTTCACACATTATTTCTCCATCTGCAATTAGAGACAGTTATGAAAATAAAGACTCCTGAAGGGTTCTTGTGTTATACATACAGTTCTGTTACATGGAAGGAATCGTGTGGAATTTCTAGAAAAGGTCTTCTCACTCAGATTTGTTTGAGAACAAAAGGTAGTTCTCCCAAACCATCTAAAAATATATATAAAAGTACTTTTAAAGGTGCCAAATATTATATATATATAATTTTTTCCACCTATACAAGTACTTTCCTATATATACAGATTGATGATCACAATGACAAATAAAGAAAAGAAAGAAATTGAAGTTAAAAGGAAAGAAGGAAGAAAAAAATACATTACCTGCTTCCGTCAGCCACAGGGGTTAGCTGTGCACGGACAGGTGGAGGTGTTGGGTCTCTTTCTGGATCTGGGGCTGCTGGTCCCCTTTTCTTCAGGCTTCTGCTACCAGTCCACTCTGCTCTCTCCCAGCCTCTCTCTGTCCCATCCATGCATGAGAAGACACAGCCTTATTAGATTTGTATTGTTGTTAGTGCTATTCCCTCAAGGCTGTACCCCTGACAGCTGGTTGAGCTCGGAAAAGGGGGTGTGTGTGAATGTGTGTGTGTGTGTGTGTGTGTGTGTGTGTGTGTGTGTGTGTGTGTGTGTGTGTGTGTGTGTGTGTGTGTTATGGAAATATGTGCAAGTTTGTCTCCTTCTGAGCGTGCCCTGGCTACTTATTGCCAGCCCACCAGTTTTTTACCCGTCTCTCTTGTGGTAGAATGTGTAGGAGATAGGGTGGAGATGACAGAATGGAGGGGGTCTCCAGCAGCCACTCTTAACTCCAAGATGGCTTGGAGACATTTAACTCTTGCTCTGCTGTATCACGGTGGTTGTGCTGGAGGTGCTTTAAACCAGGCCAAAGGGCACATCTCTCAGTTTTTCCATGAATGGTTGTGGAGGGTGTAAGACCATTGCTCTGACATGTCAGGCCGAAAAATGTCAAGTCCATGAAGTGAGGAGGTGGAGACTTCAAGACAAGGTGGTGGTAAAAACTGTGCTCATGGGATCTCCTCAGGATTTCCAAATGGGCTCCTTTCCAGTTTGTTCTGCAGTTTATCGTGGCAGTTCTACAAGAGTACAGTGTGGCCTAGCCTAGCTGAAGAAGTGGCAGATGTGTTTCAGATTGATAGGACATTTAATCCACTAACTCTGTTGTAAATAATAATAAAATAAAATTGTGTGTGTGTGTGTGTGTGTGTGTGTGTGTGTGTGTCTGTGTGTGTGTGTGTGTGTATGTTTGTGAATACTTTTTTTTTTTGAAGAGCCTTCAACAAGCTCTTAAAAATAATGTCCTAAATCGTTGGTTTCAGTAAATGGTTTACATTAAATATGGTTCTTCAGTGGTTCATAGTTCTATAATTCCAGACTGTAGTTCGTCAGCTTCTCTACATACTTTATTCTCCTCCTTTCACCCTGATCTTCAATGATCAGGACCCCACAGGACCACAGGAGCTATTATGTTGGTGGTGGGTCATTCTCAGCACTGCAGACACACTGACATGGTGGTGGTGTGTTAGTGTGTGTGTTCTGCTGGTACTAGTGGTTCAGAAACAGCAGTGCTGCTGGAGTGTTTAAACCTCTCAGTTTCACTGCTGGACTGAGAACAGTCCACCAACCAGAAACACCCAGCTGACAGTGTCCTGTGAGCACTGATGAAGGACTAGAGGATGACCAACACAAACTGTGCAGAAACAGGTGAGCTTCTGTCTCTGACTTTACACCTGCAAGGTGGAGGAGTGTCTAATAGAGTGGACCAGGTCAGTGTCATATTGACCGTGCCTGTATGTAATGGTGCAAATGTAAATGACTATACAATGTAAAGGTGAGGTGGTGGCATGTGATAGCTTCTTTAAGGGAATTCAGAACTCACTGTCATTGCCACAGACACACAAATTCCTTAAAACAGGACAAAACAGTGGACAGATGAAGATGAACAATAGGGATCTAATATCTCGTATCTGAGATTTATCTAAAATTCTAAAATTATATCTACAATTAAACCAAACTTTGTGCTTGTTTTCCACACATGGCTGATTAAACTGGCTTTGAGTAACACAGGAGTGTGTTCTGTAAATGCAGATAAAACTGTTTACTGGTCTCAGACGGACTACACAGTATTCAAATAAGTGAGTAAACATAAGTGTAAAATGATTAAAATTTTGCAGTTTTTATTAAATAATGTAAAAATGTAATCATACAGTAATTTGACCAAATACTGGTTTGAGATTCTTAGTAAAAAGGGTTCTACATAGAACCAAAAGGGTTCTGTGACATCTGCCATCAGACAGAGACTGCAATCTCATGGAAGATGTGCAAGAGGGAAATCCCTAGAGTTAAAAAAAATAAAAAAAAATATAAGAAAAATGTCTGGGCTACAGTTTGCCAGAGAATAGCTAAACAAACACTATGACTTCAGGAAAAATTAATTTTGAGCCTTGTCCTTTTTTTGACAGCAAAGGGATCCGTTATGATTATTTTGCACATTACTTTCACATCAAGTGTACCTGTTTAAATATTAAAAAAAAATTAAAGGCAAAGTTTTTTTATGAAGTGTCTGCCTTTCGTCACATGACTGAACATGAAAATCATTTTAAGGTCATTTTAAGAAATATTTTGTTTGATATCACAGAAGAAAAAAAAGCAGTTTTTTTTATTATAAATAAGATGTTTTACCCATGCCAGATTATTTTCAACTTTGAAGATCTACAAATTAAGATAATATAAATATTTGTATGAATTTGACCATATAATTTTTTAGGTTAAACCACTTTATTTCATTAAACCTGTTGGAATATTCTGGATATTTTTGAGCTGAAAATGCAATAATTTGTAATGATTTGATAGGATATTTATAATAATAATTTCTTCAAAATATTTGACAGTGGTCCAAATACAATAAAATAAAAAACAACCCATTTCTAATTTACTAGTTTTGTTATGCATTTAGCTATCAGTATTATCTCTTCTCACAACTTTTATTCTGTAAATTGGACACCGTGAAAAAAAAAATCTGTAACACAATATCTCAGTTAGCCCCGCCCCCTCTCTCTGACCAGTCAGAGTCTGTATTCAGGCTGAGCATCAGCCCCGCCCCCTCTCTCTGACCAGTCAGAGTCTGTATTCAGGCTGAGCATCAGCCCCGCCCCCTCTCTCTGATCAGTCAGAGTCTGTACATGTGGACAGAGCAGTAAACATGCACTGGAAGCTCCTTTGGCATTTAAACTGGGATTTAATTCAGTTGGAAAGCAGCTAATTTTAGTTTTTTGAGGTGATTACTCACCAATAATTCATCACACAGTGATGAGATCATGGTTAAATAGGGGTATTGTAGTTTGTTATGATATGGGTATGATGTTTGTAT
This sequence comes from Acestrorhynchus altus, assembly GCA_034509495.1. Classification (NCBI taxonomy): domain Eukaryota; kingdom Metazoa; phylum Chordata; class Actinopteri; order Characiformes; family Acestrorhynchidae; genus Acestrorhynchus; species Acestrorhynchus altus. Next base: position 48,949,716 of record CM067501.1, read on the forward strand.
GCGAATCTTAAAGGTTAAAGAAGTTAAAGAGGGAATGTATGCTTGTATATATATATATATATATATATATATATATATATATATATATATATATATATATATATATATATATATATATATACCAGTATGTACGCCTGAAAATAGTGTTGATGTTTTGTGTGGAAGACTGGAGCAGTCATTTCTCTGCAGTCAGCTGATAGGAATGTTCTCTCTCTAAAATTGCATTGGGACACACTGGTCATATTGGAAAGGAGCGTATAACCAGGACATATAACTGGCAGCCCTATAATCACACGGTGATCAGACATGATTAGTTTGGACCCCACTTGGCTCACCACATTGTCTGGATTACAGCTTCAAACTTCTAGACACTGCAGTTACAGCACGTTATAGCAGCCAAACGAAAGATCTGTCTTTTGAATTTTGGAATATATATAAACATTGTGCAACTTATGTTAAACTGGTGTTATATAAACTGTGCATACATCTCATTATACCTACCTATAGAGCTACTACTGAGAGGGTTATTGTGAACAGATTACATCATTCCTCTGTGAAGACTTATTCACAGTCCTTGAACTTCTGCATGTTCAGGGCACTGATGACGTGTGGAGTTGCAGGACATTGTGTGTGTTAACAGGATAAAGAGCTAGTGACTGCGCTCCAATTGGGCTTACTAGCAATACTATGTTCTGAGTATGTAGTTTGTATACAGTATACAGAGGCATGCGTAATATAACTGGAATAATGTATAATGGAAAAGGAGGAGTTACCTGTGGAAACATCTGAGAACGTGGAAATTATAATGGGGAAGGTGGCAGAAGCATGGCATGCACTATATTGGCATATCAATGCTTCATCACTTAGAATCCCAGATCCACACGTTGTGGCAGTTACTGTACAAGCTGGTGTTTAGGCTTCAAATCTCAGGATCAGAGTAACCTACGGCATGACGCATATCATTACAAACTACTAGACTTATCTTATTGGCTGTTGCTTTTGTGTGATGTCATATAAGCGAGTAATCCAACTCAAAATACAGCTACAATTCTCTTGTTGCATGTGTACGTGCTCAACCTGCATGCAGGCGCTGACTGATCAGGGTGAGTGGGCGGGGCTAATGATGTAACTGACCTATATATTTGTTAACAGAGGAAAATGACAAAGAAGGGGCTGTTCACTCTCTTTCTTTGCTCACACAGTGTTCAAATTACAGAATAAAAGTCCTGAGAATGAATACTACTGATTGAAACCTAACTAACTTAAATACATTATAGTTTTTCTTATTTTATTTGGACTACTGTCAAGTATTTTGAAGAACATGCTTTATTTTCTAAATATTACTAATAAGTCATTTTACATGTTCAGCTCAGAAACACTCTGGATGATCACTTTCCTACAGTATTTCTCATTTTCCTTAGAAGCAAAAAAATAAATAAATAGAAAAAATAATAAATACTGTGAAATACTCTGAGGTGGTCCTCTGGGGTCCTGACCGTTGAAGATCAGGGTGAAAATTAGCACAATAACTAAACAGATGGGCTACAAAGTGAACCTGTATGGTAAGAGGAGTTGATATAATGCACTGAACTGACTTTCCAATACAGGAATCATACACAGTCAGAAAAACAACACTTTATGCTTACTTTTCTTTTTCTCAGAAACGTCTGAAAATACAATATAATGAATAAAAATAAACATAAAATTTATATAAACATTGCAATTCATGAGTGCAATCATCTTATAAGCCTGTCATGGGCTCATTCAGAATGGTAGCTGTATAAAACAACTCCAGAAGTACACAACAAAAGGACCTGTAATGGGTCTAAATGACCACAGAATGGGATTTAATTAGTGTAATGCTTAGAGAAAGAATGTATTGTCTAAGCAATCCAGCTGTGTCTCTCCAAACCAAAAGGAGGTCAAGGTTGCCTGGTTGTCTTGGAAAGGCATTTGGTTCCATTACATCGTATCTATTCATAACTTTGTTCACTGGCCTCAGATTAAAAACTCCATTAACAGTAATGAGTTAGCAGATACTAACACCCTTGCCTGTTTCTCGTTAGTGTTTGGAGGCCAACACCTCATCCCTACTGTGAAGCATGATAAATGGATTACAGCGAGGAGGTGTCTGCCTCAGAGCTTCAACAGCTGCAGCTACAGTATTGAAAAAGCCAATGAAGTAGATTTAAGACGTTCTGGAACACAAAATCTGTGTCTGTCATCTGCATTTGACAACATATTGGGTCATGCAACATGACAAGACTCCAAAGCACAGGAGTAAATTAACAACAGATTGGCTTAAACGGTAGAAATTCCAAATTATTGAATGGCCAAGTCAGAGTCCTGAACTCAAACCAAATGCCTCATGCTGTGGTATGACCAGAACCAGACAGCTAAAAATGCACATGAAACAAGAGAGTATTCTAGATACTTGGCATTTATATACTTTTCCTACCAGTTATCTTGATTATATGAGGCTGGTACAGTATGCACAACTGGCATTTCTGCATTTTACTTTTTGACATTCCTCAACGTTTCTCACAAGCTGCAGTGCAGAATTCCACATCCCGGCCAGAATCCAACTCCCCATAATGTGCACACGTCACCAACCAATATGGGCACAACAGACTGTGCTTGAGAATGGGAATCAGATTCTGGTGGGGAAACTGATTCGGTCCCATTACTTTTCTGCCTTGTCCATTTCAACCAAACGACGACCATTATGCAGGAGGCACTGTGGGACGCTCACCTGTTCCAGGCATGTAACATTAAAGCTGGTCAAGTAACACTGAGTTGGGACTGAGGTTGTCGATGCGAGTGGTGTGAGAAGCTGCATACTCAACAGTACACATATACATGATATTACATTATGACCACCTCATTGTTTTGACAGTCAGAGTCCATTTTATTAGCTCCTCTGAGATCGCACTGACATGACAATAACATGGGGGTGGTGTGTTAGGGTGTGTTGCGCTGGTACAAGTGGATCAGACACAGCTGCTGGAATGTTTAAACCCCTCAGAGTCACTGCTGGACTGAGAACAGCTCACCAAACAGAAATATGCAGCCAGCAGCAGGGATGGATAGAACCCTGACCCCCTCAGAATGTAATTAAAGTGGTTGAATCATTGTTTCTCTAATTGCTTGTACTTACCACTGACCACTTGTGATCTAATCCCTGGAGGTGTATGTTAATACCCAGTGTAAACTGGGCCTTCAATCAGCAGCTTTGTTAGAAGTTTGTACATGCATTTGGTTTGGTTTCAAAGTGGGTCGTGATGAAGGCTTGATATATCACACATGAGTGTATTTGTGTTAAAAGACTCGTAACGTAAACTGAATCCCTCTTTCAATCCCTGCAATCATAACTGATTCCACAGCAATGATTCAACATTTCCAGGACGTTTTGGCTGGAATGCAAGGGTTCATTCTAAGGATTTACTTGATTGGTGTATATTTATCAGCCATGACTCTCAAGATACTTAGAGAGTCTGAGAAAGAACTTACAAAATCCTTGTGGAACCACTGAGGAGCTTTAGGAAGAAATAAGATGTTTGATAAATTCTATTTTACCAAGCTTCAAGGCATAGATGGCAGCAAGCAAACTGCTTCTTTCCATGTTCCTTATCAAACTTGAAAGGGCATGCCACACTAATTAACCCCAGATGACATTTTATTTCTATATTGTAAAAATGTGAGCATGTGAGACTTTTTCAGTGACTTAATTTTGACCCCTTGTTAGATTTCAACGAACATGCACCAAAGCCTGCTAGTGGAGAACTCCTCCCTTTCAGACCTAAACCCTCTGCTGCTTACTTCTCATTCATGATTGATACATTTGCACCCACCTCCACCCCATCCACCCGCTTTTTCTCACAATAACTATGGGGTCTTGGCTTCCTGCACTAATAATTAAGAAAAAATAAATGATTCCAGTGCCAATTACCCAACCCCACTCTTCCCCATCACGTACAGCGCTCCCGACACGAGGAGAGGGAAGACAAACACATGCTTCCTCCGATTCCTGTGAAACCAATCGCCACCTCCTTTCAAACTGCCACCATTGCATCATTGTCAGACAACATGCTCGGATGAAAATGTTTACAGCATCAATACTACGAGGTGTGCTGTGGGGGGAAAGCGCCATCTACCCACCGATTTTGCTCTCTCAGACTCCGGCTGCTGATGACAAGCAACCTGACCCGGTTCCTGACATCCACTTGTGTTCAGCATGCTTAGCTCAGGCTACATATGGAACATAATTATCACAGATTTTAGTCATGGTCCAGTATTTACACGGCCAAGCCCTTCAAGGTATTCCAGACCAGGCCATGTGATTATGTTGTGTAACCTCAGTAGAATCGAGTAAATGTGGGACGGGCAGGAAAGTTGACATAGGGCAACTGTGATATATCTTGGGCCACAACATCTGAAACTTTATTTATTCACCGTGAAATTCATTTTCGTAACAAACACATATCAAGGTATGCTCATCTTTCATCACAGAACATCCGCAATGTTGCTGAAATCAGGTTTCAAATATTGAGTGACATTTTGACAATGCACTGACTCATAGAATTTGTTTATATCACTACCATAAAACGTCAAGGATTTTGTTGTTAAAGAACGTATGATGAATTGCATGCAAGTAAATTAGGATAATGCACAAAACGAGCAAAAAGCTGCGGTTGATTAAACCTTTCGTGTGTGTTTTTCAACTGCATAGCAATTCTTCACAGTAAAATACTTGTAAGTTACACCGTAGCAGTTTCAATGACCAACCATCCGAAAAAGAAAGTAAAGATACTGAAGTAATGAAAGAAATGGTTCAGCGATGCTGCACTTTTCCTGTGTTTTCTAGATATGCGACACATAGTATGATAGTCAATGCCTCTTTTGCTTTACGTGATATAGAGGAGACAGTATATAGGTATAGCTCATGACACGTCAACATTGTCAACCAACATTTTCAAAAGTAATTTCCTTACCTGCAGGCTTATTAATGTCATGTGAACAGTAATGTTGATGCCCTGTTTGATAAAAACCTCAAAGACACAAGTATTTAGACAATCTATACAACAACCTGCAGGGCATGTGAGGCTATGCATTGGAATTTGATCCATATAAATATTAGAGATTGGAATGTTTGAAGTGTGTGCTTGCTTCAGTAAAGGAGATATACAATGCATTTTCTATTCTCTAACACACTAGCAATACCTAACATGAATAATACATGTGTGCCTTGTACAAGGCACTGTCATATTTTATGTGCCAAGGGTTTAGATTTCAAGATTCTCAATGTAGATCTCAGTGTACTTTGCTGGTACTACATTTATCCAACTGTGGCACAAACAAACAAGTAAAAATCATGGTAAATATGTTGGTAATGCAAAGGGTCAACTGTACATTGGGGTTGACATGGGTTTGTGAGATATCTGCATCCTCAGTAACCACAGACGGGCAAATCTCTCTGATTAGATCATAACAAGGACGGTGCTGACAAGGAAAGTGGAGGTGTACAGGTACAGGTACAGGTACAGGTAGAGTGACCCTATTCAAAAATGATCTCAGAGGCTTGGCGGAGACAGTTGGATGTGTCATCTGGCATGCTTTTGTGGGTGACCTCGTTCCCGTCCAGACGCAGTGTCTTCAGTCTCGAGTAGTTTACAGGTGAGGTGAACTTGCAGATGTTTTCCAGGTTAAACTCTGCAAAGAAAGCAAGAAAAACCCCAAATGACTCACTGTTGTGTAGAAATAAACACAAAGAGAAACAAAAGGAAGGACATCTACTCACTGTTAATTTCATTGACTTGCAGGTACAGGTGCTCAAGCACTTCGTTGATTTCAGGGATGGTCTGAAGCTTGTTGAAAGACAGGTCCAGCTCTAAGAGAGAGGTTACATTGAACACACCTGCTGGAATTCCAGAGTCCACCAGTTGGTTGTGAGAGACACGAAGGTATTGAAGTTCAGGCAGTTTGGCCAGGTAGCCACTGGGGATGCCCTCAATGTCATTGTTGTCAGCGTAAAGCATCAGCAGGGAAGGCGGGAGGCCTGTTGGAAGCTTCTTCAGCTTGTTTTCACTCACGTCCAGCAACACCAGTGACTTTAACCCTTTGAAGGCCCCAGCAATGTTCTCTGATGTGAGCTGGTTCTTGGAGAGGAAGACGCTAGTCAGGTTCTCCATGCCGGACAGCGTGCCCGAGGGGAACGAGGTGAGCTGGTTGCCGATCAGCTTTAACTCATCTAGGGACTTGGAGAGAGGGCCAGGTGGTTTGGTCAGCTTGTTGTAGCTGAACAGGAGCTTCTCCAGTTTGCCCAGTTTGTCGATGGTCCCTGCCTGGATCTTGTCACTGGAGATAAGGTTGTTGTCAAGGACAAGCCAGCGCAAATCGGTGGCGTTGTCAAAAACACCTAACTTGATCTCTTCAATTAGGTTGTTTTGCAGGTAGAGGTATTTGATTCCAGTGGGGACGATGGGAATGAACTTTAGGTTGCGGCTGTTACAGTACATGGCAGTAGGGAAGTTGATGGGGCATTCACACTCCTGGGCACAGTTGGGTGTGGATGGCACAGACTGTGGGGCAGGTCCGTAGTCATAGTCATAGTACTGGCAGACGCAGAGGCTGGCCAGGCCACCAAAAAGGAGCAAGTGAAGATGGAACATAGCTGCACAGCAGAGACCAAAATAGTCTAGTGAACAGAAGAGCAAGGCAGAGAGGGAGAGAAAGAGAGATGGAGATATTTATGGGATGAAGAGAAAACTCATAAACACTTTTATCTCTGCATACACATAAACATTACAAGAAGGACTTTATGGAATCTATAAACATTATATCTTTTTGTCAAACATCTCTAAACAGTGGAACTTTATTTCCAAGATTTTCCTTTCAGCAGTTTCTTTCCACAGATGTCTGCACAGATGTCTGCACAGATGTCTTGCTGTGGGCCCAAGTGCAGTTTGTCATTAAGTATATTAGTTCAACACTGAATCCAGTTTTATCTCAGGTTACATGTTCTTAACCCTTACAATCCAAGATCCTTACTCTGCGGGCAGTTACATGCCATTTTCTAGGATTCATATCCCTGGATCAGAGAGTCCTACAGACACCTACATCAGAACAAATGAGACTTACTCTATTTAGCCACTGCATTGTGCACAGTGAGTAATTCAGCTCAGAAAACAGCTATAATTCACTTCTTTCCAACTGAATCAAATCCCAGTTTAAATGCTGATGCAGCTTCCAGTGCATGTTTACTGCTCTGTTCTCTTGTACATGCCCAACATGCACGCAGACTCTGACTGATCAGTGAGAGGGGGTGAGGGTGATGATGTCATAGACCCAGATATTGGGCTATTTCTTTGGTCACACACTGTTTGAATTTCAGAATAAAAGTCCTGAGAAGTAATAATATTGATATATACAACATAAATAACAAAAATAAAAAGTATATTAAGGGTTTTTTTTTTTTTGATAAACATATTATTAGAAACATCTAATCATTACATATAGTGTAATACAAATTACAATAAAAATACATTGGAATAAAATGTTTTTTATTTCAGCTCAAAAATGTATTTTTGAGATGTAAAGTGTTCTTTAGTCGTTAAAAGCTAAACAAAGCAAGGCAAGTTCATTTTTTCATTTTCAAAGTGAAAATCTCAATTCTGTTTTCTTTCATTTCACATGATACATGATTTTGTGAAAATAACATATAACACATATAACTCTGCTATAAAAGCATTTTTTGTCAAATAAAAACAAAAACATCCCACAAAACTGGTCTAGGGTTCTCACTGAACACATAATTTTCCTCATTATCATCCTGCCCCTCCTTATAAACTGTACACTGCCTGAAGCTTGCATTGCATACTGACAAAGGTGTGATACAATGCAGGCAAGGGCTGTGGTTAACTAAATTATGCCTCCACAACAGGATGCCACTGGAGTAACTCAGAAAGGTTGCCAACAAAGAATTGTAATTGAAGCTGCACAGGACTACTAAACACTCCAATCCATAAAAAGACTTACAGGTACAGCTCTGAAAATCTGTTTCTATAGACACTCAAAGATAAAAAACAATAAAACAATAAAACAAAAAACAAAACGACATATGTTGTATTAATGTAAGTCTGGAACCTTTTCATCCAGTGTCTTAAGATATTAACTTGTGTTGACACACCTTAACACAACATGCTCACCCAAACAAAACATGTTCAAGAATGAATCCATCCATCATGTACAGTTACAGAATAGCAGTAGATCTGTACAGGCTTTTCCCAGACCTCCAAATGCAGCCAACCAGAGGTGACTCTGGATTTACTCCAAGCAGAAAGGTAAAAAGATCACCAATGCACTCAGAATGGAAGAAGAGACCACCAAGACTTCTATCAAGGCTACCAAGAAGTCCCAGCAGAAAGCTTTTCCTAACAGGTAGAGCTGCCTTACCTTACTCTCTCTCCCTCTGTTTCAGGCTGCAGGCAGAGATGTGCACGGCCCGAGGTCTCTAGAGAGGACGAGAGAGGGAGGGAGAGAGAGGGAGGGAGAGAGCAAGGCAAAGCGAGAGAGAGGAGGGAGATCGAGTACAAGAGACTCACCCAGTTAGACCACAGTGGCCTAGAGTGATGGAAAACAGCAGTCAGTCAGACGGATGTCTCCACACAAGGTCGGTGGACTATTCACTGTGGCATGTGGGTTCAAGCATCTGACGAAATGCAGGTGAAGCCAAAGCAACCTGGGGGTGTGTTGTCTCCTGCAGAATGGCTGTGGGTGCAAAGACTCACCAGGGAGGCTTGGCAAAATATATATACCAATGTGGTTTCCATACACACATACACACACCTCACATACACACATATTCTGAAGCACACTTTGAAACAAACAAGCTATTGTGGAGAAGAAATGCAAAAGGAAAAAAAAAAAGAAAAGAAAGGAAAAGCACCCCAATGTGCAAAGCGTGACCACACCTCTGCCAAACCTAACTATTGCTCTTGTAAAAGATAAATGGTCACAACAAATATTCCTGAAACAGCTTTGTGAAACAATGTGGAAATTCAACAAAAGGGGAGGAAAAAAAAGGTATTTTGGCTGCATGCAATGCCAAGTGCCTGCTATTATACTACCCAGTCTGCACCAGTAGAGCTCCAGTTGTAAATAAGCTTCTGGAAAAATTGACAAGAGGAGGCCGAAACTGGGCCAGACCGAGCTTACATAAGACTGTTGACTACTGTTCGCCGCTTCTGACCGTCTGCAGAGCATGGCATCTGAGGAGAGCATGTCCAACTCCCTGCAGATGTGTGGGTGTAAATCAGCAACCGCCATCCTTTCATCTTCACCCACAGATCTTTCTCTGCATGTGGTCAGTTGGAGGCCCATTCCTCCTGGGCCTAAGGTAGATGTCTGGACATCCGACACCCATATCAATGCATAGATCTCTGTGCTGCCTTCAGGACACAAGCTGTGTTATTTGGGGCTTTTATCTTAACCTAGATTTTAAGATTTGTCTTGGCCAGAAAGGTTTTTCAATGAGATATTTTGTTCAAACCTTATTGTAGCTACAAGAAAGCTTGTTTCCACACTTTGCTTGGTTAGTCTCTAAGAAATGGGCTTTACATAAACATTTATCACTGTTATTCACCAACTGTCACACATGCCAGGTATTGTCATAAGCTACCTTCATTCGAAATGTAAAAATTAAGGGAATTAAATATTTGTGTGAATTTTTCATTTTGTTAGTAAAAACACTTTAATACTTATCAGTATTAAACCTTCTCGGGACTTTTATTCTGAAAAAGAGAGCAAACAGACTCTTCAGTTTCATTTTCCTCTTAAGCCCAACTCCTGGGTCTCTGGCATCATCAGCCCCGCCCCCTCTCTCTGATCAGTCAGAGTCTGTATGCAGGTTGAGCATGTGCACATGGACAGAGCAGTAAACATGCACTGGATGGCTGTCATGGAATTCATATTGGGATTTTTTATTTCAGAAATTTAGGAATGTGATACTTTTAGCTGTTCTCCGAGGTTCTAAAGCGTAAGTCATTTGTTATCATATGTTATAAAGTAACTCCCCATGCTGGTTCTAAGAGTTAATGAATCTCAAAGAACATTCTTGCTTCTCATCTTAAAAAGTAAAGTCTTCTAAATGCTCATTGTCTCAGATGTACAGTTCTATTGAAGCCTTAAATTGTACAGGACCTTTATGTCCGAGATGAAAAATAAATCCATAGAATCTGTTTTCACGAGTGAGCACCATGTTTAACTCTTATTCAACTCAATGTAAAAGCATGAAGCCAAACATAAAATTCAGAGAAATTAAAAGATCATTTGTATTTTATTTAAAAAGTACCTTATTTATTCACAAATTTAAAGCAATTAGTGTTTTTTATTGGACATATTCCAAAAATATTATGATCAAAAAATGGTCCAATTCAAAAAGAAATCTAATTTCTGCTATGTGAGAAAGGCATCCAATGAAAACATCTACCAAAAGTAGCTTCTGGCATTGCTCCGCACATTGCTATTGCATCTTTATTTAGACAACAAAACAGGTAGCCTCTTAAACACCATCATTTTTATTACATCCTCATCTTTATTATCCCATAATTACATGGGAAGCAATGCAAATTGGCTGAATTATTTCCTGAGTTATAGGAGTGAGGAATGCAAGTCTGGAACCAATGGCAGTTCTGTGGTTAAAGAAAGTAGGGCATGGAGGCGTTGAGTTGGACCACACAGTGTATCAGTTAAAGCAAAACGAGCCAGAGATGAATGAAGATACCAAACCAATTTCTCAACTAACGTTGCTTTATTGAACTTGCACTTATTTTTAGAGAATCACTGTTACAGCTGTGCGCTGGTTGTGTTGGTTTTAAGCTCTGTTCTTCCAGTCCCTCCTCCATACTGGAATCTGTTAGTACTTAAGAACCCTTGGAGGTCAGATTTCTCAGGAACTGCCAAAGGATTCATTTCATTCACTTGTATCTTTCACATTTTAAGGCATATAATGATACAGACAAGGCAGAGTTGATCTTAGATTGACTGATAAGTTCTGACACATGTGGGCTCTCACCAAGGTGAATGGTTCAGGCCTTCTGGCAGAGGCAAGTTGAGGCAAATCTGCGATTAATTTAGAAAGCTCCAACTCCCTGAAAACCTTTCCCCCATTTTTTTCTCTAAAGGAAAGTTTTCCTTGAAGAAGGTTCTTCTGCACAATGATCTGCAGGACTAGATGGTCGTTGCAACTCCTAGCAATTAACAATAGGTTACTTCAGAGCTCTGAAAGAAAGTGCAATATTTAACTCATCCCAGATGATAAAATACACACACTCTCATATTACTGTCTTACTGTATTACAAATAAATACTCTCTATCTTTGTTACTACAACACAATCTGCTTCTTAATAGAAATTTGATGTGAATTTGAATGATATTCTGATAGACTTTTTTTTTTAAACAAAAGTGTGACACTGGTAAATGTAGCAGGGGACCCTCATTAAAGAGTTTATTACAGTTTTATTAGATTGTACAGTGATTTATCAGTCAACTCAGACTTTAGCAGAGCTCTATAAAACTGACATAAATATATTAATAAAAATTATATTTAATAAAAGGAAGAAAAATAATTGTTATTAGGCTAGATTTTCGTTGTTATTGTTGACAAGGCTAGATCCTAGCCTTGTCTACTGGTTAAGGATGTTTTCTGAGTGAACAGCAAAGCACTTTTTTGTCTCCTAAATGCCATAAATGTAAATGTAAATGTTGTTTATAGTCTAATCGGGCACATTATGACTTGACCAATTAAAGGTAAAATAAAGGCGCTCATTGTGCTACATGTTGGAATTCTATCTGCGGATTCCGGTGCAGTAGACGGGAGGATAATTCCTATACACACTCCAAGACTCCTGAATCCCATCTACACACGTGGTAAAGGGTTTCTGCAATGAATGTACAGGTTAAAATGAACCTTTCTACTGACCCTGTGATCTGGGAGTATGGCACATTCATTTGATATGTGTCAGCTGAAATTGGATGGTGTGTTTGCTGGGTGATGGTTTGCGGGTTTCCTCGTCGTGTGAACCTGCTCCTGTGCTAAAACCTAAACTACGGCTGAGGTGAGTTGACAGAGCACACCGGCCGATGTGGAGCATTGTGGAGCGCAGCACTCTAGACATCCCAAAGATGCACAACAGTGCAGTGGAGGCTGGCATACAGCTTCCCCATCATACAGAGGACAGACACAAAGAGGACACAAAACAGGGTGTCAGAGAACGGCCTGGCAGGTTTGAATACCTGAAGAAGAATTAGAATTTTTATTCATTTATTTATTTGTAATGAAAATATTTAACAACAATAATGACAAACATACAAAAGAAATGCACAATCAAATTAACATGTTGTTTAACATTTTTGTTTCCTGAGTGTGTAAAAGAATATATGTTGTATATTTTACTGTTTAAACGATGTTTGAGGTTCAACTGAGCGCTGTTTAGGAAGTCACAAAGATGTTCTTTCATCTTAACTCAGTAGTTAAGTTTCGGTTTGTGAGGCTCTTTATGAAATGCTCATTAATTTGACTCTTAATTATTTTCTCACATCCTTTTTCAGTTTGCTTTTTATTTGCTAAGATTAATCGGTGATTTATCCGTCTACTCATGCTTTAATAGAGCTCAGTATCACTGTGATACGTAAACAACTGATCAATGATTGTTAACTCTTATAAACTCTTGTTAGACAGACACTGAGAGGAACTCATATGACTTTCTTATGAAGGATGATCTTTCTGCTAAAGCTTGAGTGGACTGATAAATTATTGCATGATCAGTTATTTATGTCGGTGTTACTGAGTTCAGCTACAGCATGAGTTGACTGATGGTAGACATTGTGTCATCGATATTCTCTTGTTACTTGATTGATCTTCCAGCTGGACCCGTTTGGATCTCTCTTTCTCTGTCGCTCTCAAAAAGGAAAGTTCTGAAAAGTGGAAAATTACTTTCAACAGAAGCTGAAAACCTGAAAATGGAAAGTTTTTCCACATCTGTTCCTTTGGCTGGTCTGTGCTATGTCCACTCACGTACATTTGTTTACTGTTCACCCTGTCTGAATTTATTTGAATAAGTACTCTGTCTCCTTCAACAGCGTAGTGTTTGAATTGGTGATGTAACATCAATGAATTTCCCTGGAAAAAAAATCACCATTGCTGTTTACCGAGCTTACTGTACTTCACAGATAATGTAGCAGACAATGTCTTTGGTAATGGTCACCAATTTACTCTTATACTGAAGCACATCAGAACTGAGTAACTGAGACTGTTTTTGTTTCATATGGTCAGTTGAATTGGAAGACGACCAAATTATGTCATATTTGTCCAATGAAAATCTTGTATCTCTAAAACGGTGACTTTACAGGAGAGGGCAAAATAATATGAAAAATAAGAGTAATTATGATTGATTTTAAAGCATTTCTATTGGTCTATTCATCCGGAGTTTACACAGCGTACAGAGCAGCTACAGGGTTCAAACGGTGGATGAAACTAAACATTTTCCAAAGTTTTCATTGAGAAACATAATTTAGACCATATTTTAACTGGAACACCAATCAGGATGCATTTGGAACTAAAGATTAGCAATGGTCTGAATACCTTTTGGGTTTTGATCTGGCTTTCATTTGGACTTGACTTGACTTGACTTGAACCCACTTCCTTTAGACTCTGTCTTGACTCAACTAGTCAACTAGTAATAAACTAGTTTATTCCTTTCCTATTGATAATATATACCATAAAATTAGATTCAATCTCCATGAATCAAGCTTCGGCTATAAATGAATGCTCATCTACACAGTTATGACAGGTGTAATTATAAATGGAACACTGAATATTAGAACACACAGAACTAGAATTACTGTGGATAAAGTTCATTTGTCTTTATCATTTCATATAAAACGTACATATGAAGTGACATATTTTATACCTTTCATGTTTGTTTGTTTTACTGTTGATCAGGATGGATTTTAACCCATGAAAATCAGAATCCAGAACCTCAGTTTATTACATTATTTATTTAAATTCAGGTTTGACTAAATTACAAATCAGTATCAAAATCAAAACAAAAGCTTGAAAATCTTGAAATAATTAACAAAAAAAACTGGAATGCATGGAAAAGATACATGGAATTATGAACTTTTTTGAGGAGACTTTTTAACAAGCTCTACTGTCTTTTTCAGCTGGAAAAGCCCAGGCTTAATTGAGCACTAGGCTGTAATTGACAATTCCAGCAGGACAACAATGCAGTCCTTCAACTCCAAACATTTAAATCTAAATCTTTAATCCTGATCCACACAGAAAAGGCACACTAACCACACAATTCTGGCTACTAGAAATTTCCACAAAGCAGAAGTTAGGAGCTTTTCTGACAGTGTATTGTATTTTATGATCATCTACAGACAGACCTTGTTACAGACGTATGGCTACAGTCTCAATAAAGAAATGAAATTTCGTATAAATAAGATTTAAAATGAGATCACGGGGAAAATCTGGAAACAGTTCAGAGATGAAAAACTTTCTAGATGTCTGCTGGGCGCAACTCTCAGCACTACCATCCTGCAAGACATTCCATCATCCGATGATTTATTGACGAAGGTGGAAAACAGTAGCTCAGCTGTTGTCCTGGATTTTTCCGTGCAGGAGATGCCACTGGCATATGGTTTACTTAACTTCATTTTTAACAGTATGAGACAAAACATTCACTGACCACAAATACCCAATGGGCGAAAGGCAGGGATGCTGTATATATAAACTCCACCCAGTCCACAAATGTGGGGCTTTTATGTAATATTGTCCACTAGTTAACTCTTTAATCCTGTGTTTACTCAGTATTTTGCATATATATCTTATTCTTCCGTCAATTTGGTTACAAATTTTGCTCATGTAACCTCTTTTACTGAGTTTATTAAGCCATAATTCTCTGAAATGTAATTAGTTCATAAAAACACTTTCTACTTGAGCAGATAAATGGCCAGTGAATCAATGCTAATTATTCGGTTGATAATAAAGCAATGCATTCATTTGCCTCTTCAGTTGCAACACTAATGCTGTGTATAGCACAATAACACCTTTTCAATTACCTCATTCTTTGATTGCTGGTCTGAATAAGGGGGGGAAGCTAAGTGCATTCTGCAGTTATTCTCTAGATGCTGCAGTGTTTTTCATTAAACTTAATGAGCATGTCACCTCATAAATATTCTGCCGTCTGGTTTGGTGGGAAATTGCCGTTTAAATGAACTGCACTGAAGCTGCTCACAAAACGACTTCTTATGAAAGGAATTTCTCAGTAGGGACGAAAAAATGCAGTGTGTGGTTTATGTATCTTTCTGATTTGAACGATCTAATCTAATCACTACTTAGATTTGTACATTTGTTGAAGGTGTTTTTGTGTCCCACAGATAATAAGTGTCTGCTAAATTAAGTGTTGGAATATATAGCAATTTAGTCACCGCACCCTGGGTTGGACTGTGCCAGGCAGGTGCTCCTTAGATTTGCCTTTTTTGCTGTGCAAGTTGAAGTACCTGACAAACTGCACTGATATGAATCATATAGGTCCAAATCACAAAACACGGGAATCTCCTACATGAATTGTAGGTGAGAACAGTCCACCGACCATAAACATCCATCCAACAGTGTCCTGTGGGCAGCATCCTGTCAGCACTGATGAAGGACTAGAGGATGACCAACACAAACTGTGCAGAAACAGATGAGCTTCTATCTCTGACTTTACATCTACAAGGTGGAGACACTAGGTTTAGTGTGGACAGTGAGTGGACATAGTGTTTGAATACTCCAGCATTACCAGTGCAACACACACTAACACACCACCACCATGTCAGTGTCAACACCTGCTCTATGATGGTCCCGTGGGGTCCTGACCGTTGGAGATCAGGACCTGGATCTCTGTAAAGCTGCTTTGCTTCCAATAAACTTTGTCTGACTGATTGTTTGATTGACAGTACAGTGGAAGTCAGAGGAGAAGGATGAAGGATCATCTCCACTTATTTCTAAACAACAGCAGATTCCAAGATGATCAGTTCAAACATAAGTACAAGAATAACCTGGAAAACATCAAGACACAGGCCTGCCATGAACATCATACCTTACCACAAGGAAAAAGGAGGACGAGTGAGGCATTGACAGTAGCTACATGGTCTGGGGCTGTTTTAGACCTGGAATATTGCACAAAGTGGGTGGAACGTAGGAGGACTAGCCCACATCTCTTCTGCATCACCTCAAACCATCAGCAAGAGTGCTGAAACCTGGATACAACCGAGTATTCCTACGGAACAGTCATCTGGGACTGTTATGGTTGTAGAACTGAAAGCTGTCTGACATGTTTTGGAATAGCTTTCTTGAAACCTCAGAACACCTCGTCAAAGCTGGTTAAGGAACAATCCATCAAATATTATGTGCTGTATGTACAGTTATTTAATGAACTTCTTATTTTATTTTATTATGTTTACATTTCATTATGTTTATGAAACAACTGAGATGCAACTGACTTTCAGGTTTAATTCAAGAGCTTGAAAAAAATACATCATATAATATCCGATGAACAAAAAGTTCTACAAAGCCTTCTCATTTCAGGGGCTCAAAAGTAATTGGACAATTTCCTATTATCCTAAATAAAATGTTCATTTTAAATACGTTGTTGGGAATTCTTTACGGGCATAGACCACCTTAAGTCTGGAACCCTTGGACATCACAGAATGCTGGGTGTCGCCATATGTGATGCTTTGCCAGGCCTTTACTGCAGCTTTCTTCAGTTTTTGCTTGATTGTGGGTCTTCCTGCCATACATTTCGTCTTAAGCAAGTGAAATGCAGCTCAATCCACATATGAATGGGCGTGTTTGACGCTGTTGAATTCAGAAAAACCTCCAAAAAATATACCTCCAATACTTTTTGTTCTTTTAAATGTATACATTTATAGTTTCTACCCCCTAAAATGTGTAGTTCAAAGAAGTGAAGGACCAATACATATATATACATTCCCAATAATATTGCAACTTTGCAGGAGAAGCCCATCCATCCATCCATCCATCCATCCATCCATCCATCCATCCATCCATCCATCCATCCATCCATCCAACCCTCCATTTTCTGAACCGCTTATTCCTGTAATAGGGTCACGGGTGAGCCGGTGCCCAGCCGGCAACTCTGAGTGCAAGGGCAGGAAGCATCCCAAGACAGGGCGCTACTCCATTGTAGGGCGCACACACACACGTCCACACACTAAGGGCCACTTTAGAGTCACCAGTTCACCTACCATGCATGTCTTTGGACCTTCTTGCTGTGAGAACCTGGGTTCCTATCCACTATCCACTGTGCCACTGTGCCCACCGCAGGAGAAGCAAGAAGCAAAACTTTCAACACATGTGAATGTACCGCCGTTTTATAGCTATGTTCAGACTGTCAGCTCAAATCTATTTTTGGTAAATCTAGAACCTAAATTTTCTTGGCTGCAAGAAACACATGAAATCCGTTGGTTTTGGTCCAGGTGGTTTGAAATGTGATTACAGTTGGCAACTGTACACGACAAACAGTGACCATGTCAGAACCAGAATGATGCAAGAGCGGGGGTCCAAGAAGAATGCTAAGGGTGTTACTGACGTCTGTGTTGTCACAGTCCAAACATGCAGATCTGACCTGATCACAAGACAATTACCAGACATCTGACACCAGTTTCAATCAATAAATGTAAATAAAGTAAAACATTACAAGTTCCACACAGTAACACCTAGAGCTTAAGGGTTCAGGTTCATCAACAACACCGTACGTAATGTAGTGACAGTGCTCGTGTGTTCTCCTGGAAGGTGTGGAGACACAAGACATCCATATATAGCCAGGTGTGGACTCTTACTCAGAATAACCAAGTGCTCTTTACCACATGTCCAGTTAAACTTGAACCATCAGCAGACTCTCACCAGGATGATCGTCACAGGCTTGTCCATGCACACATGAGCACACACGCTTCAACGCACACACACAGACACACACATGGTTGCACATGTGCTGCAGGAGTGCTGTTCAAGGCCGTAAACAGGTGCAGGGTTTAATACGCATCCACTTAATGAAACACAGCAAGCTGGTTAAAGTGTGACTGAGAGGACACATTAGACGAGCATGCAGTACCATGTGGATGACGTAAAGCACGCACTGTAATCCGCTCTCTAATGCTGCACACACCTCTCTGCTTTTATCAATGAGAGCGGCGGGTTTACTGTCGAAGCATGGTCTGGGGTTTACAGGCGTCAGGTGTCTTTGCTACAAAGACATCGTAATACTGCATGTGTGTTTCTATTGCATTAGAATTACATTAGAATTGTAGGCCTTTTTGTTTGTTCGTGGCATATATACATGCATACATACGAGAGAGGGAGAGAGAGAGAGAGAGAGAGAGAGAGAGGGAGAGAGAGAGAGAGAGAGAGAGAGAGAGGAGAGAGTTAAGGCATGTAATCTTCATAAAACTGAAATGTCTTTTAAAATAATTTGCAAATTGTAATCAATAGAAATGTCATTTTTGCTTGTGAGGAAACAGTTAGGACCCCCTATGTCCTAACAGCCGCTCTGTCCTCCTTCAGCTCAAATAATGCCAATTAGATGTCCCCCACAACCACCTACCATTCTCTGACACTGGAAGAAAGATTTTCCCACCCTCCATGTGGAATTCCTTCAGCTGCGTGATGTCTCAAGATCAGTCTTTGTACAGATGGTCTTCCATTCTGCTCGAGCCCTCTACATACAGTAAAGATTACATAGTGGTTTCACTCCAGGCCCCGCCAAAGTTGGCTCTACCCATGACCCTCCCACCCCCATGCTTCACAGCTTGAAACACTTAAAAGACACTTGCCAACTGTAGGAGGAGCATTGAAATATCAGATATTGCTTAAAGCTGCTTCAGTTTAATTAAAATTTAATTATTATTTGAAACATTTTTTTTTTCCATTTGATTATCTTCAAAGCATTTCAGCCTGTTCTGCAACACTTCACTGGAACCTTGCTGGATATCACTGACATAACCATGTTACGAATATGGCAGATGTTGTATGATGTGACTAGTTGTTGTATATGTGATGCAGAGTTGTGTGACCATTACTTGTAATTATCCTGAACGATGCTTTAATCTTTGCTGTTGTGACTTTAAATTAACAACGGTAGGGCAGGAATGATCATATACTGCAATAACACTATATATATATATTTGCTGCAGCAGTTGTTATTTAAACTATGTCCACATTTCATGAGTGAACCAATAGAAATGCTTCAGAAAGACTTGAAATCAATCCTGCATACTGACTTCCATTAGGTTAAGGTTTGTTTCTTCTGTAAAGTCATGTTGGCACACTGCTTGCTTCTGACAGTAATGATATGCAGCATTTCTGGACATAATCATGTGGTTGAAGGTTTTCTAGAGACAGAGAGAGAGAGAGAGAGAGAGAGAGAGAGAGAGAGAGAGAGAGAGAGATGATGAGACTATGATAGCTCTTTTAGACTACAGGGAAACTGAGGGGTCAAGTTGTTCAGTTACATAAGTGAGTCTCCCTGTCTTGCCTCTCTCTCTTCTCTTCTTCTTTCTCTTCTTCTCTCTCTCTCTCCCTCTTCAGTTATAAATGAAGGAGTTTATAGGCAGACACTGATACATTGCACTCAGCTTCGAATGCGCAGCTACATTTTCTAAACTAGCCCTGTAGGAGGATCTACGCCTCGTGTTGCTCTGGAGAAAAAGAAAAGGAGGGAGGAGAAGCGTTGCTTTAATACTGGAGAGTACATCAGCTCCTCACCCACAAGAGGGCATCAGAGAAGAGAAGAGAGAGAGAGAGCGAGAGAGAGAGAGAGAGAGAGAGAGAGAGAGAGAGAGAGAGAGAGAGAGAGAGAGTGTTTAAAAACAGTTTATAATCAAATTGTTCAATGTATGAGAATTTAAGCTGTGAAATCTGCGCCCTGCCTTTCTCAAAAATCATTTTATGAATATTCTCTGGAAGATATGGATAAATGAGCCCTAGTTTTCTAATGCACTTGTCAGATTGTTATTGCTGGACTACGGTTTATGATTATGATTTATGTTGAGATTAAGGGGAACCCATACTGTTAAAGCCTCTATGATATAAAAGAGGGAACATCAGTATCTTAAAAGTCATGGTTGACCTGGGTAACGTCTTGATCAAGCCAAAGCAAGAAACACTGAATGAGATGTTTCCATCACTCATTGGACAAGAGAGAGCAAGCATCTGATGCAACAAAAAATCTCTACACTGTTAAAAGTACAAGCTCCTTGAAGAACATTTGGACTGTATTCTTTATTGACAGTTCTTCGGAGCATTTGAAGAGCTTCCTCCACCATTTCAAACTGAAGAACTTCCAAAGGTTCCTCAAGGAACTTGAACTTTGTGACGGTTCTTTGACTCATAACAAGAGCGGAAGCATTTGGGGGCATTAAAATGGTCAAGTAGGTCCACCTACAAAAGGATTATAGACCAATGCAAAATAAATAAATAAATAAATAAATAGAACATTATGAAGCACTCAGATGGTTCGCTGAGTTCTCAGAAACCTATATTGGACTGTTGAAGAATGTTACGCAGGGTTATTCTATCTAGGTGGTCCTATTTTGAAGCATAGACTTCATGAATAAAACATTTTGCCTGATTTCTGCAGCATTTTAAATAAAACTGAGAGTTCATGATATAAATATCATGTCTTACATGTCTTAAAGAAGCATTGTGCAAGAATTGGCATTTCTTGCTCCTGGGCTCCCCGTGATGTGTGGAAGTGGAATTCACTAAAGGTCACACTTTTCACATGCCCTTTACAAACCGAGATAGAGAACCAGTATTTTAAGTGAATGAAGCACTGGACTAATAGAGTAACATTAAATAATATTTGATAAATATGATTCAGGCTATTCAGTTTTACAGACTTCCCACAAGCACTGTCCTGCTTGCTGCACCAAAGTTACACCTCACAGGTTCTGCCACGCTGAACCCGAAGTAGCGCTTTTCTCCATATTACATGTCAGTGGATCATTTGCATTTTAATCTTTACATAATGATGCTTTAATTTCCTAAAATGATTATGACTTAATACGCTGTGTTTATAGGGTTTAAGAGACGGGATTCATTAAAAAGCCCTTGTGGTTCTGCTGAGAGGTCCACCATTCAAATAGCATCTGCTCAGCGTGGTCCTTTGTCGGCCCCTTTTCACTGATTGATTGCTGAGAGGTTGATTGATAAACTGTATAGTAACACAGTGCCCCTAAATGGAAGATGTTTCTAAGTAATGAGTAAGTAAGTGTGAGTGCAAAGTAGGTGTAGCTCATAATTCAGCTGGAGATTCAGTGTGTATTACCAGGTGACCTCCGTCCACCTTACAGGATTTCTGTCCATTTGTGATATTGCTGGTGCCCAACATACATTCCATGCACGCACCACCACACCTTTGTTACCCATGAAACCCCGAGAAATGAGCCAGAAATGGGTGTGTTTGTGTGTGACTGAGTGCTGGTGTGTGGTGAAAGCCCCAACTTCAGATTTGACTCTTAATTTGGTTTCGATCATGAGCCTCTTCCCGAGGAAGAGGTCACCTTTATTGCTGATATATTAAGGTCGGAACTACTACTGTAAGTGCTTGTGCTTTTAAGCAAGGAGAGGGAGGTTTTATACAGCATTTATGTACAGCTTCTATACATGAGACAATCACTAACATGACAGAGTGGGATATGTTCGGCCACGTGCTCCGTCCACTCCTCTTCAGACTAAAGACAAAAAAAAAAAGAGGAAGAAGAAGAAGAAGAAGAAGACTTTCCAAAAAATAAAGACATAACACACACACATGTAGCATGGCACTCAACACACCACCCTTTTGAAAAAAGCAAGCAAAGTATAGGTCTTTGGGAATTTCTTCCATTAAAAAGACAATATAGTTTATTCTATATTCTTGAAGAGCTATGTTCACCTTGACTTTCTATTCTATGTTACATGGCAGTGGAGTGTAGAATGATGTAAGAAAACAAATGACATAAAATGAAAAAAAAAAAAAAAAAAAAAAAAAGATTGCAATTGTGTTTCCCCAATTTAAATCGCTGCTACGTGAAAAGAGAACGGAAAAAGTCGTGACTACATTTTTTAGCAGTACTCTGTGAACACTACTGCTACACAGGTAATAATAACTAGGAAACCAGCTTTTTTTTTTTCTTTTTTTCGTGGCACTCTGGCATGAGTTGACCCTTCACTGCCCGCTCAGCAGGCTGAACTAGTCATCTGAGTTCAGTTTAGGAAATGGCTTAAGTCCATGAAGATCCACAAAGGCCAGGAATGGATCTTCTGTGTGTATGTGTGTGTGTGTGTACATACATACATACGTATATATATATATATATATCCTCATTTAATCATGTTCTGCTGAGTCAAAGGGCTACATATATTTATGTGCACTTGGTTATTCTAAGTGGTCATGGCTTCTTTTCTTATTAAAAACAAAACACTAACTCTTCTAATATCATTTGATTATTCTCCTCTGCTTACTAAAATTCCAGTAGCACTATGTGGATGTATAGAAAAACAATGGCGTGTTTGACTACATGGAAAGTTATTTGACCGTTTGTTATGGATTACTTGAGATTACTGTCCAGTACTGTCAATACATTTCAGGACATTTACAGAATTACTGATTGGAGCAGGATTTTTCTGTTTCATCACCACGCAAATGTACCCAGAACACGTTTTTGAGTCAGCCGAGTTATGACATTCGAATTGAGTTACACACTCGATGTGCTGTTGGCAAGGGGGTGGGACAAGAACAGTGATCAGGCCCTCTGGATGCTCTACTTCTTCCTGTAGTTGCCCAGCTGAATGGCAGAGCGGTCGAAGACACAGCGGAAGGTGATGGGTTGAACCTCCCAGTAAGGCACAGGGTTGCTGAACAGACTGATGCCGGAATACATCGCCTTCTTCGTGTTGAAGCTTGGGGGGCAGAAATCCTCTGTTCCCACAGCAGCAATCTTGTTGGAGTGGAGATAGATCACCTGGTAACAGTGAAAGAGGGCAGTGATTGTTGAGCTATCCATACTTCTGATGTCTTTTCACGCCTAAAATGACATCATTCATGTCAAATACTTTAGTGTTTGTGGTTCACAGATCACTTTTAGAGCTTTAACGGTTTTTAGCATCTCACTGCAGTGCTGAGAATGACCCACCACCTACATAATAGCTGTTATGTGGTGGTCCAGTGGGGGCCCTGTCCACTGAAGATCAGTGTGAAAGGATAATGGTCTACAGTCTGAAATGATATTTATGACTAAGAGCTCCTACATGGTCAGTGAAGCTCATAAAACGTACAATCAGTGTAGAAACAAGGAGGTGGTCCTAATGTTGTGGTTGATCAGTGTATTTTACTACACTTATATGCTGTATGTTGTGGGAAGTCTAATCAGAATGAGATATGTTGATTTAACAGTTTACCTGGATGTACTTGTGGTCAGGCAGGCCAGGGGGCACGATGGTCAGAGCGTTGTGGTCCAGGTGGAGCTCCCTCAAGTGAGGTGCATTGGCCAGAGAACCATTCTCCACAACACTGATCTCATTGTGGCTCAAGCCCAGCCTACACAGACATATAAGACCACATTTATACAAATGCAACGTCTTTTTTTATTATAAACCAGATGACTGTTCCATTTTGCTAAGTAGGACATAGCGATCTGATTACTCATCCATTTCGCTCCTTCATGCATTTAATCAAGGGAAAAGCTGCAAAGCACCGCACCGAAACAGAACAAAGGTATAATAGAGGGGCTACATGGGAGAATGACATGAACTTTTAGACATACACTGATTCAGCCAGTGGAACTGGGCAGTGTGGATGGAAAATGGGAGTAACATGACTGTCTGCCTTTTCTTCATTTTCCAAAATAAACCCATGAAACTCTGCTGAATTGTAATTTGAATTTCATGGGACGTTTCTAGCTGCGTGGCAAGACCCCCTGAACCCAATAATTTTCATATAAACCTCACAATTATCACATAATTAAATAAGATATCATATTTTCTCTGTCCAAAACACTGTGACAAATCTATCCAAAGGGGAAAAAGCTGTGGAAAAAAAATGACCAGTGACCCTGTGCTGATTTGTCATGTGTGAGCGTGATTGTGTTCCTAGTGGCTGAAGGGAGACATGGCTAGTAAGACACGTTCTTACTTGGCAAGGTTCTTGAGGCCTTTCAGGCTGTCAGATGTGATCTTGGTGATTTTGTTCCCATCCAGATGAAGCTCGGACAGAGAGCTGGGCAGGCCTGGAAGTATTTGTAACAGGAGGAAAGACATGAAAGAATAGAGCAGCAGTATCACATTCGCTGTCTAAACACTGACTGTATTCATTAAGAAATAAACTACACTGTATGTCCAAATGTTTGTGGACAGCCCTTCTAATGAATTCACATCTTGTCTGGAGAAGAACTGTCAACAGAATCTCATCATACAATTATTGGAACAAAGACAAATAATGGCTGAAGCAATATATCGACATTTATATCTATATTTGGATATAAACAGAGAGGGATACGGGCTGAGCGATATATCGATATTTATATCTATATCGGGATATAAACAGAGCGGGATACGGGCTGAGCGATATATCGATATTTATATCTATATTGGGATATAAACCGAGTGGGATATGGACTGAGCAATATATCGATATTTATATCTATATCAGGATATAAACAGAGTAGGATATGCATATGTACATATGTGCAATTCCTGGAGTTCTATGAGGCTCAGCTAATCATTCTGATTTTTTTATAGGTCCTTTCATAATATAAAGGTATTGTTTTTTAATGCTGTAAAATATAAGTAGGCCAAAGGCAGTGTGTTTGTGGTCTTTACCTTTGGGGATGGTGGTAATGTTGGTGTCAGCGATGCGGATGTAAGACACCCTCTTAAGATCTGCAAAAGCCCCTCCGTCCACCCCCGAACTGGTCAGTGGGTTGGAACCAAGCTCTGCAACAGGTGAACAGTTTTAAAATAGCACTGATCTCGTGATTCATGCATTATAGCTTGTTAGTAAATTCATCTGTTTGTTTTCCACTAATTCTCGGTGACTTGAAAACGGAGAATAAAGACCTAAATTATGGGCTGGTGGAGGTGTGCAGGTGTGTTCCATGCCAGGGGCCATGGCACTTCAGCAGTGCTGGAACGAGCATTTCACACTTGGCTGAACAAGTCCGAATGGAAAATCACGTTTTAGGGTGTTTGGGTGAGTTAATACATATGAATGAAGGCTAGAAATGCAGTGGAAAACTGTGTGAATGTGTGCAAAAGAACACATGCAAACATGCACAGACACACACACACACACACACACACACACACACATTCTTAGGTGAACAAATACAAATGGACCCCCTCAGCACTAACTATGGGGCAAAGTGGAATCTGAAACTGATTTTATGCAGCTTTATCAAATGTCGGTGTGATTTTCTGTGAGTGTCACTTCAAAACGAGCTTCAAAATGTCATTTTTTATGTATTAGAAAATATTTAATGTCTATGCTTGGATTTGCACTATTTCAATATCATAAAATTATTACTTTTACTTTTACTCAATGTATTGAATACTCAATTTTTTACTCCCTGTCAGTCTAGGTCTTCAAACCTCAAGGGCCTGAAAACACTATGTTTGAGTTCTGACATATTTTATACATTTTTTAAACTAATATCATAACTGTACACAACAAACCACAGCTAACTCACTAATTTGACGAGCACCACCTGTACCTTAATTCACAATAGCTTTTAACTCTATTTTGCAGGCAGTTCAATGCTGTTTCCTAGGCTTCATATCTCAGGATCAGAGTAACCTACAGACATGATATGCATGCCATAACAAACTGGAAGACATCCTCTGTCTAATGATTGCTTATATTAATGTGTGACGATTTATCAGTGAGTAATCCAGCTATGAAAGCTACAATTCACTCTTTCCAGCTGAATTAAATCCCACTTTAAATGTTTACTGCCTGCATACAGACCCTGACTGACCAGTGAGGCTGATGAGGTCACTGACCCACATATTAGGTTAAAGAGAAAAATGAGAAAGGAGTGGCTGTTTGCTCTCTTTGCTCACACAGTGTACAAATCAAATACCCTGGATGATCAACTGCCAATAGAGTTTCTGAGCTATCAAGTGTTTTGAGTCCTCATTTGTAAAAAAAAAAATACACAAAATTGTAAATGTTTGATCAAAACATGGTCAAATTCATACATATATTTAAATTTATTTTTTTCAATAGTAGCTTGTTGTACTTAAGTAGCCTACAATCTCCTGAAAACAACAACCTGTATCTGTGACTCCTATAAACACTTTTCTAATGTTTAGGTGAATAAAAGTACATCAAACTATTAAAACACCCCACAGAACAGTTCTAACGATTAATTGAATATCAAAAATTTCCATATTGTATCCATATTATCATGCAAGATCATTTTCTCTGTACCATTTCCATCCCTGATTTTCAGCAACTGGGAAAAATACTATTCCCACTAATACTGCTACAGAGTGGTCATTTTTATCAACTGTCATATCCAGTTCTAGGACCGTAAAAGTTATACGTTACATAACTTTTACAGACACCGTGTCTGTTAGTGATTAAGCAACATGTGCTCTTTATGGTCTTGTGAACAACGTCTGGTGAGGAGAAGACGAACTAGACTTTGCCTAGACCTTGACTCCCTGCTTACCCATCACAATGACATGTCCCATTCCAGCAAAAGAGGCCTTCTTGATCTTGCTGATCTGGTTCTCATGGATGCGCAGTTCCTGGAGGCTCTTAGGGATGTTGGCAGGAATTTCCTTCAGCTGGTTCTTGGAAAGGTAAAGCCTCTGGAGGTTGACCAGGGGAGCAAAGGCCTTGGCGTGAATGATGGTGATCCTATTGTTAACCAAAATAAGAGCCTGGAAGAGAAGAAGATAAAATAGCATGGATATCAAGTATGAATAACAAAGATGTGGATTGAGGAGGAGGGCCTGGAACACTGCACACATTTTGTGCCCAACAATTCAGTAATTCAACCGTGCTGGGAAACATCATTATACACGTGGTTTGAGAACAACTTTGCAAGTGAATTGCAAAGCTTTTGCAAGAAGTCACAATGTCCCCTCAATTTGGAAGTGCCAATTGTCCAACCCTGTTAGGACTCTCCCCATCAAATCCGATGGTCCCAACTCTAGGAGGATGAAGCCTCCTCTGATAAATGTGAAGCTGCCTCTTTTTGAACTGCCACTTGGAGGAAGGCGCTGGATCCCCAGTTCCAATACATTAACTAGCATCACACTAGGGGTTATGTGGGGAGAGAGCGCCACCTACCCTCCCAGAGACAGCATGGTCAATTTTGCTCTCTCAGACTCCAGCTGCCGACGGCAAACAGCATGGCCATGGATCCTCAGATTATCCATCCCTGTATCGGTGTATCACTCAGAGAAGTGGACGAAGTCAGTTTCCTTCTATTAAACTTGTGAGTGAATTAAGATTCTGGCTGCCTTTCATTAAGGAAAACAAAAGGACTGACACCTAACAGACATGCCTTTTCCAATCCCAGAATTCCAGAACATAAAACGACCATTGACTTCCACTGTCCTGATTAAACATGTATGGAAAACATAGCTATGTGGACTGTTCCCCAACTTCAAAAGTTCAAACCCCACTGGTGACCAGTGGATCCAGGTTCTATGCGGCCATTAGGGTTCTGCCCTATTCCTAAACATGGTGTGAAAGATTTCTCCCTCCACCCACTTCTGCTGACACGTATCCAGACAGGCAGAAATGCTGGGAATGTGTTACTTCTCAAAGGGAAAGCAATGTACTGCAGAAACAGCACTGAGGCCGTGGCAGCACTCTGTATTTATTGTGCTTCACAAAGCACTATTATCGTACAGATAGGGGGCTGATTTCCAAAAGTGGATAGTTTCCCCTCCCTGCACCTGGGACTGCAGGCATATGTTAGGTCTGAGAGGAACCACTTGGAGAACGAAGGGAGAGATTTAGGAGGTGAAGTTGGAGGTGAAGATGGAAATCGGATTAGAATGCCTTGCTTGGGTATTTACAGTGATGTGGAGTTTAGAGTATTGTAGAACGACAATTTCACAATGCCTCTTGTGTTTTCAGAAAACCTGGCTGGCCATTAACCTTCAAACACCCAGATTTCAGCGCTTTTTGGGAAGCCTGCCCTAACTCCACGCAAAACCGCAGACACACTGTCTGATCTGCTTCCTTCAGGAACATGCCAGAGGAACAAATCACTCCCTTTTAAAGGTCGTCAAGTATTTTTGAGGAACGGAGTACTTGACATTTTTGGTGGATGATAAAAGTGTTTAAGGATCTACTTTCCAAAAAACAGGAATGGTGGTATTTTCCCTCCATTAGTGTTTGAAGAGCACATAAAAAAGTGCATACATTCACCACCTGTACACGTACTGTGTAAAAGTGTATGAACATTGTCAAAGACCCCAGGAGCAACAAAGCATTCTTTCACATCATGCTGCTTTAAGGTCTAATAGTGAACCTTAAATGTACTATCCCACAAATATGGCATAGGACCTTATATAGCCTAAGTAAAGTCTTGAAGATGTAACTTTGAGGCCACCACCAAAGAGACACGTGGGGTAACACTCAGGGGGGGGGGGGTTTAAAAATCAATTTTTCGTTTGAATGATCAGATATTGATCATTGATAAAGCCGAGGTAATTTAAAAAAATATATATATTTTATCCCAATTGTCCCCTTCAGGACTCTTCCCCATCAGCTATGATGCTCCCAACACAAGTAGGGTGAAGACAAGCACATGCTTCCTCCAATAGTTGTGAAGCCACCCCCACCAGCTCCCGCCTCTTTTCACCTGTTTGCTCGATGGAAAGCCCGGGTCCCCAGCTCTGATATGAAGTGCTGACCAGCGCTGTACTGTCTACCCATACTCATGGATTCCGGCTGCCGATGGCAAGCAGCACGATTGGGGATTTGAACCTGCGAACCTTGGATTCTTGTGGCATTAGACCACTGAGCCACACAGTCAGCAGCAGAAAAGAGTGTTTATCCTGGAAACATAATAATCACCCCCAGAAACCATGAACGTTCCATTTCTCAGATATATAAAGGGTGAAACTAAGTGCAATGCAAATACAGTGCAAGCTTTGATGACCCACCCAAATCCGACTGTTCATATGATAACAGCAGCTCTTACTGGGGGATTTCGAGGTGCGAAAATGGGTTAAATGCCCATTTACCTCTTTAAGGCTCAAGTTCAGAGCTTGGAGATGCACACTAATGATCCTCAGATGGAGGTTATTTAATTAGTACTCACAGCACAACAACGCCTTCTTCTGGAGAACAGTGGCAAGGCAAAATGTCTTCGTTTTGAGTGGATCTGATGTCAAATAATTATGCCTAAATTAATCGATATTGAATTGATATCAAATCAGGATGTGGGACCTTGTGAATCAGAATCAAATTCGAGCAATCAGTGGTGCTACCCAGCCCTTGTAAAGTTATGGAATGTCTTCCCAGACAGAACTTCAGCCTAGTTCTGGACTACATGGGATTCTAAATGGAAACTCTTGATTAGTAGAAAAAAATGATCTTAATCCCTGTCCAGGAATCCAATCTATAACAGCTGTACATTTGAGTGAAGTGCAGCTAATATGGAACACTTGATAATTGGTCATTCTCATCAGGTCAAATGGGGCCTTATGCAGTGCACTCAGAGTTGGACAGGAGATTGTAATTGAAATTGTTCTGACCATCTAATTTAGGGAATTAAAGCAATGGCTAAGAGAATGACATTAAAAGAGAGAGAGAGAGAGAGAGAGAGAGAGAGAGAGAGAGAGAGAGAGAGAGAGAGAGAAGAGAGACTGAGAGACTGAGAGGAGCTGCCTTACATGAAGCTCTCCTTATGTCTTTGGTTCTCTGATCTCGTTGATCTTGTTGTTTTGCAGGTCCAGCAGAGTGGTGTCTGCTGGGATGTCCTCTGGAACATTCTTCATCCCTGAAGAAGACAATGTGTGGATTAGTCAGAAGAACAGAAGGTGATAAATTTAAGTGCGTCTAGATGGTGAGTGAGGGCCTTGGATCTGGCTCTTGATGTACCCACGAATGTAGAGTTCTTCAGCCATTAAAAGGAAAAATAAGCCTGCAGAAAAGCATCTAGTGTAGCAAATGGAACCTGCTTTTAGAGGGCTTCCTTCTGGAGACCATTAATTGAAGGTTTTTAATCCAAGAGCTGATAAAATAAACCTTATTCATCCTCTGAATGTCAGTTGAATAAATGTCCATAAGAGAGTGATCACATGGAAGAAACGCAAGGAAAACATAAAGTATTACAAAATAAGCTTGATTGTTTAGAATCTGAGTCATCTGGCAATCAGAAGGTTCTCTGGGCAACTGAAATCCTAGGTTGATGGGAAAGGGAGTTTTTGGAAGATTTCAGAATATTCCCCACATTAAAGAACTGATTAGCTACAGATCAGGTTGCTTCATCAACGCCATGGCCAGAGCAATGACAGCCCGGATAGAGTCCAGGCTTTTGACCACCAAAAAAGCTGCGAAGGTTTTAAACCTCAGCTGGCTGTCTTGATGGATATCTCTAGATGGCAAAATTTTAAGCCACCTGTGAAAAACTGCCGCAACATCAATCTATGAAGGGCCCTTCCAGTGGGCAGTAGGCTCAGTGGTTAGAGCACTATGTTATTGCTCTATGATTGTGGATTTGATATCCTGGCCTGTTTAGCCTCCAGTGCTGCATGTGCCTGAGACCAGATTTCCAAGCTGGGAAATATGAAGAACCACTCTGCATGGTAAAAATAAATAAATATGCATATAGAACCACTATGCTGGCACACAGGGGAATATGTCCTCCGCATTTAATCCATCCATGCAGTGAAACACACACATACACATACAGTTCACACACTAGCAGTGAGCACACGTGCCCAGAGCAGTGGGCAGCCCTATCCAAGGTGCTCAGAGAGCAGTTGGGGAGTTAAATGCCTTGGTCAAGGGCACTTTGGTCTTGTCCTGCCAGTTCAAGGAGTCAACCCGCAAACTTACAGTCATAAGGCTGGTTCTCAAACAGCCACCTCTGTTATAATTTAAAAGTTTTTAGCATTAACACCACAATTTCCTTGGTTTTAATAAAGTTATTTCAGACCTGTATAGGAGTGATTACATAAATAACCAGTGTTTAATCACATTGGAAAACATTTGATAGTAATCACTTAAAGAACCTAAAACATTCACGATTTTAATACGCTTAGAAAGGGTTCTTTAAAGTTATTTTGGCAAAGGCAATGGTTTACTAGATACAACTCCAAGAACAAACATCAATATAATTAGTTCATTTAATTAGTACTTATTTTTGATTCTTTAACCTTTCAGTGAATGTTTCTTGTGTGTGTGTGTGTGTGTGTGTGTGTGTGTGTGTGTGTGTGTGTGTGTGTGTGTGGGTCAGTGTGTGTGTGGGTTTAACCTTATACTAGCAGAAGTCTTGTCGTCTAAGTTTAGCCATGTCCACCGGGATCAAATATAACATTGTTCTGTTTCTACACTCACTGTCCATTTTATCATTTCACTAACCATAACAGGAGCACTTTGTGGTTCTATAATCACAGACTGAGGTTCATCTGTTTCTCTGCAGACCTTATTCTCCTCCTTTCACCCTGATCGCCAATGATCAGGACCCTACAGGACCACCGCAGAGCAGCTATTATGTGGACGGTGGGTCATTCTCAGCACTGGTACGAGTGGATCAGACACAGCAGTGCTGCTGGTGTGTTTAAACCCCTCAGTGTCGCTGGACTGAGAACAGTCCACCGGGTCCTGAAATATCCAACCGACAGCCCCAGAGCATTTATGAAGGACCAGAGGATGACCATCACAAGCAACTAGGTAGGAGTGTCTAAAAGAGTGGACAGTGAGCTGTTGGGTCTGACCCACTGAATCACTCAAACAGGAGACAGTCTTATCATGCGCTACCGCTGTGTCAACCCAAGAATGTGGACCTTTCTGCATTCGAGAACTCGGGCAACTTGAGAAACCATGTTGAATTTGGAACAAAGCTCCTGAGTGTCTGAACAACATGTTGCAGGCTGTTAAGAAGTCAAACACTTACCTAGCACTAAAGGCTGCTGTAACATATGTCTTATTAGCTTACTGCATGTCGGGTGTTGTGGGATCTAGGTATCCACACTGACTTCTTTGCCTGGCAGTATTCAAACTGGAGGTATCTTTTGGATGCAGGTCACTTAAACTAGGGGTCATTAGAGTAAGAGCTAGCGTAAATGTCTCAGATGTGGAATAAATGCACCTCTTGATCAGTGCATTTCAGTGGGTCTGGAGGTCTGGAGTAAGAGCTAAGGAGGCACTCTCTCACCACATACCTAGCCTCTGAGGTCAGTCCTGCTTGAAGGAAGAAGAAAATGGAATACGTCTCTCAGACTGTTACCATTTCCAAAGAGGTGAACTGTTTGCTAAATAGCTTGGGTTCAAGAAAACCACAGAGTGCACTAACAGCGTAACGCGGAGGTGAACGAGGAATATGTCAGGAAGAGTGATTCATGATGCAGTTCAGCATTTTTGACATTAATCATCAGGTGTTTAGGTCTCAACATTGGGTTTCAAAGGTTTCCAGCTCTCCCGCCCCCGCCCTCCACCCCCACCACCCCCACCACCACCTCTCTCTCTTGATATATAAACAGTCTGAAGAACGTGTCAGTATATATGATATAACAACAGCAGGCTGGGCACAATACGGAGAGCTCAAATGCTCAACGAGCCCACTCTGTTTAGTCTCTGGATCTGGATTCTGGTCTCTCAGCAAAGACCACTGCCAGGAATATAGGTCAAGTGTGGGCTATTTACTCTGAAAATCACTGCTTTTATCAACATTATAAGGCAGCAGAGAGAGTGCGTCTGGTCACTTTGGGTAAACAGTTCTGAAATGTTGATCACATTTATTGCATATCAGGAGTTACTGAAGATAATACAAAGTTCATCATCAACAATATAACGCTGGAGAGAAAGCTTGCCCAGACGTTCTCTGTAAACAGTCCTGAAATGTTGACCAAACCAGTTGCACGCGGTCAACTGCCTGCAGTGGAGGCCGGAAACAATACGGAAACGATGTGTTTATAATTTCATAACAATTTGCCAAATGAAAATAAAACAAAAGTGCAACAGCTTGAGACATGGGTCAAATGGAAGGCGAGAGGGGGACATACAAAGAAGTCCAGCTGCTCCACTGTTTAATCATTTTCTTTTTCCCCTCTGTTTTTTTTTTTTTTTTTATGGTCACCCCTTTCTGCACCCCAAACCAGCAAAAGAAAGTGTTTTACAGCCTGGACACCAGCCTGAGTGTTTTATAGTCTGGACACTGGCCTGTGAGTTTTACAGGACATCTAGCATTACCACACACACATAGACAGGCACACACAGCATGCTGAGATGCAGGGTCACACGTACAAATGTGTGGAAAAGTCCTGAAAATGGTTTCAAACTATTTGTCTGAAAATAGTTGATCTGAACTCTTAGAACCAGAGACCCACACTTTTGGGAATAACCTGCCATTCAGTCTGAGATACCTACAGATATGATACACATAACAAACTACATGACTGACCCTCCTTTCAATCCCTGTTTAAAAGCTCTGTCCATGTGTTTTCACTCTGCTCTTCAATGATCTGGATCCTGCAGGACCCCCACAGAGCAGCCATTATGTGGGTGGTGGGTCATTCCCAGCACTGCACTGACACTGAAATGGTGGTGGTGTGTTAGTGTGTGTTGTGCCGGTGTTTAACCCCCTCGGTGTCACTGCTGGACTGAGAACAGCCCACCAAATCGACACATCCAGCCAACGGTGTCCTGTGGACAGTGTCCTAATGAAGGACTAGAGGATGACCAACACAAACTGTGGGTGCAGCAACTAGATAGGGGCGTCTAATAGAGTGGACACAGCGTTGAAACCCTCCAGCAGCACTGCTGTGTCTGATCCACTCATACCAGCACATCACACACTAACACACCCCCATGTCAGGGTCACTGCAGTGTTGAGAATGCTCAGGACCTCAGTCTTTTTAGAACTTTTAAGCAGCGTTTCACTGCCTGAGCAACAGCAACCAACACAAACACACAACGGGGTCCCATACATTTCCTTAGCAAATAAGCCTCGTTTACAATCCCCACGGCTGTGGACTCGTATAAATGAGACTCGTTTTTTTTCACTGCGAAAAATGAGTGTGTTTAGATGGAGAACAGGCTCGTCCGCTCCCCTCCTCTGTTTCTTCAATCTCCTCCCCCCTCCCCTCTTCTCCTCTGTTCCTTTGCTCTGCTCTTTTGCTCCTTTTCCTCCCTCCTTCTATACAAGCCCTGCCAAAGGGTCTGTAGAACAGATGAGTGCTGCAGGCCTCTCTCTCTCTCTCTCTCTCTCTCTCGCTCTCTCTCTCTCGCTCTCTCTCCTTTGGGGAATGCAGTGCAGTGTTACTTTGTGAAATAATGGAACCTGCCCCTCTTCAGCATCTGTCCATCTCAACATCTGTGATCCTTTAACAGCCTCAGGAAGGATGCGTAGAGTATAACTTCAGATTTCCATAAGTATGATTTCACTATTCCTCAAAGAGGCCTGGCAGTGGAATCACTTCCAGATTGATTATCAATTCGTTCAGTCTTGTTTCAATAACATCCCTGCATAATCAACCAGCGTCCACGTAACTCACCCCCAAACCGTCACATCACAGAACTCATTCTTATAACCCCAGATCATTTTACAGGCAGCTATGTTATATTTTCCAGGCTTCGCATCTCAGGATCAGAGTAACCTACAGACATGATGCACACCTCAGAACAAACTACAACTTACCGTACCTAACTATTGTGTGCTCTGTCCATGTGTACATGCTGAACCTGCATGCAGACTCTGACTGAGCAGAGAAAGAGGGTGGGACTCATGACATCACTGACCCAGATACTGGATTATAAAGGAAAATGAGAAGGGAGGGGCTGTTTGCTCCCCTTTTTTTTGCTCACACAGTGTTCAAATTTCAGAATAAAAAGTCCCAAGAAAGGAAAATACAGATACATACATAAATAATCAAAAATTCAATGTTTTCTATTTTATTTGGACCACTGATAAGAATTCCGATGAACATATTAATATAAAGATCCTCGTCAATCCAGAAATTCAGTACTTTCCTCTTAAGAACACTGTGGATAATCCATTTTCAACCTGAGGTCTGAGCAAAAAATGTAGATGCAAGTGCATTTTTGATGAAAACATGGTCAAATTCATACAAACATTTACATCTCGGATGGAATTTGAGTAGCCTAGGATTTCCTGACAATAACAATATTTTCCAGTGTTTTGGTGAATAAATGTATGTCAAATTACGACAACAGTTCACAACAAAGGTCCACGGTACACAATGCCCAAATCTGCTTACAGTTAGAGTGAGAACCTCAGGAATGATAATCAGAAGCACTAAAGACCGTCTGAAAAAAAGAAGCTTCAGTGGAACGCAAACACAAAGAGACCTCACAGCTAAAACCCAGTGAAAACAAACAGGTAAATTCCAGAACAATTAAACGAATCTCAGAAGTAAATCTTTGTAATTACATGGAAACATTGCTCTCTGCAGTTCCTGATGGAACCGTTCAGTATGAAACCCTCTGAGGATGAGCCACGTCTGCAGCAAAAACAGATAGACAGACAGACAGACGCGCACACAACACACACACACACACACACACACACACACACACATACACGTCTGTGGAAGTAATTAGGAAAACTAAGCTGCTGTCCTGTGGCCAGTGCCTGGTTGAAAGCGGATGTGAAGTGTGGTTCACAGCATGTGTGACCATTTATAGTGGTTTACAGACGAGCTCGTTATTAAAGCGACGACTTGACGATGGGCAGATCAAGCAGGAGAAAGTCTTTATTCATGACACCTCCTCATCTGGAATGTCATGTCTTTCTCAGGCCTGCAGCGTAATAGCTAGCATAAGGCAAACCCCATCAAAGCAATGACACATAGGGTCACTGTCACGGACCTCCATAATATACGAGTTACTGAAACGTAGATTCAGTAAGATAGTGGGAGGAGTAATTCAGTAATTCAGTAAGATAGTGGGAGGAGTAATTCAGTAATTCAGTAATTCAGTAAGATAGTGGGAGGAGTAATTCAGTAATTCAGTAATTCAGTAAACTAGTGGGAGAAAAATATGTTTCGTGTGTTGAAAAAGGGCCCCGTCATACAATCAGTGTAAAATATATAAACACTGTTAATTAATCAATGAACATACATGTTATTTCCCACTGTATTAATGGGACCATATTGTACTGATCATTGTACTGTTGGTCATGACTGTTCTGTTTTTTTCCACCCAAATAATATAAGTATATACATATATATATGGCCAAAAGTATTGGGACACATGCTCATTCATTGTTACTCCCAAATCAAGGGTATTAAAAAGAGTTTATCCTGCTTTTTCTTCTTGGAGTATCTGTCTCCACTACCCAGGGAAAGCTTTGATTTAGAAGCAATATCACAGTGGTGGTGTGTCTGTGTGTGCTGCACTGGCATGAGTGAATCAGACACAGCAGTGCTGCTGGAGTGTTTAAACTCCTCAGTGTCACTGATGGACTGAGACATGTCCACCAGCCACAAATAGAATGATAGAATGGACAGTGATTGTAAAAACAAGGAGGTGGTCAATGTTATGGTTGATTGTATACATACTTATATATCTTCTAGTTTGAGGTTCACATAGAATGAGGTTCACTATCCTATATTTTTACTGTAAAATAAACATGGTGTGGCTGAAGGAGCATACCGAGGTCTGAACACTGAACCACACGTAGATGGCACTGGCATCGGAAGGGGCAAACTGGCACAGGAGGTATTTCAGGTGGTGTTTCTACTTTGGGTATGCTCAGGTCCGGAATATCAGCTGAACCGGGCTCGTCCTCCATCATGAAGTCCAGAAAGCCAGACTGGCGGAAGGGTAGGGCCCAGCAGACGGACACCAGGAGCAGGGTGAGACAGGCCAGTCTCATGTTGTCAGTGACCTAAAGGGCAGAGTAGACAGAGCAGAGGTCAGCAGTTGAGGGTTTTAAAGGAAGCAGCCGGAGAGAGAGGGATCAGGGCGTTTTGGAAAGAAACATGCACAAACCTTGTGTCTCCAAAATACCAACTTTAAAGGAAAAAAAGCATCTTTATGTAAAATGAATGGATATTTCTAACAGCCCATCCATCAAGATTAGACCAGAAACAGTAAAAATAGAAGTTGATAATGCAATATTTTATTTAACTATGAGATGAATATAAAACTGACAAAATGAGCATTTTATTTTAGTCTACATTAGTTAAAAAAAGAAATTATGAAACAGATTGTGTTACAATTTACCATTATTTACAGTCTGTGGTTGTAAATATCTACCATTAAAATGAATCTGGAATCTTTAAAATATATATTTTTTTTACTTTTTTACTTTAAGAACATTTAGCAGTGAATACTTTCATTTCTTTCTTTTTTCATGACTTCAAAAATGTATTTTTAAGACATTTATATACATTTGTTTTTACTTTACATTCAGTATCAACAGCTTCCAGCTCTTCCACCATCCAACAGCAATATCTGTGATGTCTAATGGTGCACAAACATCTCCAATGTGTTTTCATTCATTAGCAGAATATTGGTTTAATTCCAGTAATACTCTAAATAATGCCATTCTGTCAAAATGATCCTCCAAGTTGAAAACTTAATGATACCCTTTCAGTATTAAATATCTATGAAAGAATGTAAGAGCGTGTTAAAAGCGACCCCAGGAATCAGCCGTCCTGCAGAGTTAAGCTCCAGGGCTAATCAAATCCAACACTCAGACGCTCCAGAAGAAGTTCATTAGTTGTGTCAGGTGTATTTGATTAGACCAATGTCTGATCTACAATTGATTAATCTTTAATGGACTCCTCTAGGAGTAAGGTGGTCAGGGTTATAGCATTGACCACCATTAGTCCTGCTGCTGTCTAAGTTCATTCTACCTTTAGTCAAGGAGAATAAAACTGTCCACACCCTGCAGAGACATGTCAGTCCAATAGTCTCTCTCTCTCTCTCTCTCTCTCTCTCTCTCTCTCTCACACACACACACACACACACACACACACACACACACACACACACACACACACACACACACACACACACACACAGAGTCCTGGGCAGGGCTAGAGTCTTCTTGAATCAAAGGAAAATTGCTGGGTAAGCAAAAGTCAGGGTCATGTCAGGTTTGAAAAATTTTGCTTCTCTCTCTCTCTCTCTCTCTCTCTCTCTCTCTCTCTACAGTGTAATTACAGTATAGCCACCAAAACTCTTAGATGGTGACCTCTGGAACGCTCTGGAGTTTAAACTTGACAACCTCATCTGCAAGCTAGAGCCATGATGCAATTGCTCCTTTTCTTTACTGTGTCAAACTCACACGTTGCAGTTTATCTGAATTTCCCAAAAGATCCCAATTTAAAATTCCCCCAAATCAAGATATATCAAGATCATTTCATGAACGGCATTGTTCTGGTTATACTAGGGGATAGCAGCATGTGGCTCTTTTTCTGATCTCTTGCAGCTCCACTCTTACAGATGAAGTCAGGCCTGTCGACAAAAAGAGCCAATCAGCTTGGTGGCTCCAAATAAAGTCCCGACCTTCAACAAAAAGTGTTGCTCGGTGCTCCAAAGTCATCTTTTCAGATGAAAGTTAATCTTGCATTTCATTTGGAATTCAAGAGTCCTAGAACCCAAACTCCTAGAGGCTGGAGGAAGAGTGGAGAGGCACAGAGTCCAAGGTGGACTGAAGTCCACTGTGAAGTTTCCATAGTATGTGAGGGTTTAGGGAGCTATATCATCTGCTGGTGTTGGTCCACTGCTGGTGTTGGTTATCCCGTGGTAGCTCAGTGGTTAAAGAAGTTAACTGGTTACCAGCAAAAGAGCAAATATATTTCAAGAGAATGTGCTGGAGAACGTACACATTATACAACCTCACTGACATTCAGTTTATTTAAGGTTCGGTTAAAAGCTGTGTGAAAGTACCATCAGTAAAGTCACCCTAAGAAAGATTGGAGAAATCACAGCACGATCAAGGCCAATCCTTGATCTCAGGTCATAGATCCAAAACACGTCTCCAAGAAAAGGTCTAGCATGGCTCTGGAGCATTGACTTAATCAGCTGGATGATGCCGAGTACCTCTGTTTCTCCTCCAAGAGAATGAGGTTAATCATAGTCAAACATATATCGAGTTCCAAACTCCTCCTGGCTTTAGACGTGTACAAAACGACAAATGGAAACAGCGTGAAAGCCTCCAACAATATGACCTGTTACTCTTGGTTCCTACAGCTCCCCACTTTATTTATATCCTTAAGGGAAACATGTTGGAAGCTGGAACCTAATTAATCAACACTGCCTAAATGTTGCAGAGATGACAAATGTATGGATTGAATTTTTTTAATCCTGCATTTAATGATTCCATTTATATTTAAGGAAAAGTTGAAGCTATCAAACTATAACTTGTGATCTCAATCCATTATGCACTTCTCATTACACTGATGCATCACTTTAGAAAGAGAGATTCGTGGCCTCCAATGCTCAAGCAACTGACAGAACACATATAGATCCACTGAGCCCATGCACCTGGAGCTCGACGAGTGGTCTCGCCATCAAGAACAGGTTGAGACAAGAGATTTCACCCTCAAGCACCGCTTTACTTTGCATCCCTCTCAAATGAACGGATTCCTGCCATGGCTTTCTGACCACCACCTCCCCACCCGCGAGTCTGCAGGAATGATTATGCTTGCAGGGCTTTTCGCAGGCTGTGCCGCCTGTAAAATTCATCCACATTCTGTCAGTGCAATTAGGTCGAGACCCTGATGAAAGCGAAACAATCTGGAGGACTTCATGTAACCTTGTCATTGTTGACATGAAAACCCAATATCGCAGCAGTAGTGCATGCTGTGACTAGGTCAGTCTGAGAACATGCTACGTCAGTATGGCCTAATGTTGGGAGAATATTAGTGCTAAGAGTGGTACTGGAATGGATACTGGATAATCCATGTGATGCTAAAAGCATTAATTGTCCCAAAGATCAGTTTCCTTTTCTTCCATTAAAGCTTGTATAACTTTCTTGGATCATCTTCTGTAAGATGTTTTCACAGTTCCTTTTAAAGCTTTATTTATTTAACAACACGGCACAGTTCACACATTTCAGTAGATCAGACCCAGCATATCATCTCCACCAGAGGTCTTTAAAAATGGACCAGTTTCCAGTCTTGGACTTTGCAATCCTTAGTGTGAAACTGTGAGGTCAGTCAATAACATTACACCTTAAAACCCTGCAACACTTTTATGAGATGTTGTCGCAGTTTGACAAACTTTTATTAGGATACAGTCACACGTGCCAGAAATGGTTACAAGGTCACTCAAATTTATCTTCATTTGAAATTTAAAATGAACATATTTTCAATATTTGTATGAATTTGACCATGTTTTTATCAATAATTGATTTGCCCCTACAAATGTTTTCAAATACACTTCATAGCTCAGGAGTCCTGTTGGAAATTGACCATCCAGAGAATTTTGGAGCTGAAAATGGAAGAATAACTAGGATAATACCTTCTTCAAAATATGGGGCAGTGATCTAAATAAAATAAATAAATAAAAATAATAATAATAATAATAACAATAATAAAATAAATAAAATAAATAAACAAATATTAATAAATAAATATTAATAAATATAATAATAATAATAATAATAATAATAATAATAATAATAATAATAATAATAATAATAATAATAATTGTAATAATAATAATAATTGTATGTGTGTATTTGCATTGCCTTATTTTAGGAATTGAACTCTAAAATTTGAACACTGTGGGAGCAAAGAAAGAGTGCATATAGTCACTCCCTTCACATTTTCTTCTATAATCCAACATCAACCCCGCCCACTCTCCGATCATTCAGAGTCTGCATGCAGGTTGAGCATCTACATGTGGACAGAGCAGTAAACATGCACTGGAAGCTCAACTGGCATTTAAACTGGGATTTAATTCAGTTGGAAACAAGTGTTTTTTATGTTTTCCAAGATGGATTAATCACTGATCAATCTTCACACAATGATGACATTAGCTATGTAAGGTATGTTTTGTAGTTTATGTTATGTGTATCATGTCTATAGTTACTCTGAATCCTATGACTCTTAGAATAATTAGGGTTCTTTGAGTTCTTTGGTGCCATATATAGCCATTTTAGCTTCACAGAGAACCATAAAGAACCATTCACCAAAAATGGCTCTTTGTAGAACCAAAAATGGGTTTTCTAAGACATTCCTCAAACCTTTATGGCACCTTTAAACCCTCTTCTTGAAGATCTACCTGTGCCCTCCAATCTATTTAATTAAGCGAATCAAAGACTTGAAAGCAGTAAGTGGAAGGATCGTGTTGGAGAAAGTTGTAGGAGGTCGTTTCCACGAGCTGGATTGGTGATTAGTGATCATGTAGTGATACTGTATATCATATAAAAAATAATGCAAATGACAACAATACACAGAGCAATAACTCAGGTTCCTATATGTTGTGTTGATCCCACCTATATCTCATCCCACCTCTACAGAGGATCGTAAACACTAATAATAATCCCAATCCCTGTCAAATGAACATGCTTCTGCAGAAATAGATGACCATCCTAGTGGAAATAAATTAGATCTGTATTCAATTTATCTGTCCCTCATCTCACAATGCTGTGCTTACTTGCAAATCCTCCCAGATCATTACAGCCCCCCAACCCTAATGGAAAACACTTCACTCCTGTGGACCCTGGAGACAGCCTGATCGAATCAAGGCCACATGTGTTAAAGCCAAATAAGCCACGCTGCTGGCTTTTTCCAGTGTTGAAAATGTGTCTGGCCTTGTAAAGAAAATTGGCCAGAAGCATCACCTCTGCCCCCCATACCTGCAATAAGTGAGGAAAGGGGCTCTGTGGCTCATCAAACAGCCTTCCCTCATTTCTCCTTTTCAGATAAAAAAGAGGGAAAAGGAAAAGGTTGTCAGCATTGTTTGACCTTTTCATTCCCAGTAATTTAATTCTCATTATTGTGGGATGAATATCAGCAAGCAGTTCAGCTCAGAAAACAGCTACAATTCTCTAATTTCCAACTAAATTAAATCCCAGTTTAAAGGTCAAAGGAGCTTCCAGTGCATGTTTACTGCTCTGTCCACATGTACACACTCACCCTGCATACA
Organism: Acestrorhynchus altus; assembly: GCA_034509495.1. Lineage (NCBI taxonomy): Eukaryota > Metazoa > Chordata > Actinopteri > Characiformes > Acestrorhynchidae > Acestrorhynchus > Acestrorhynchus altus. Next base: position 48,992,078 of record CM067501.1, read on the forward strand.
GACTCTGACTGATCAGAGAGGGGGCGGGGCTAATGACATCACTGACCCAGATACTGGGTTATAAATGAAATGAGGAGGCGCTGTTTGCTCTCTTTGCTTAATCATACTGTGTTCAAATTTATATATATATATATATATATATATATATATATATATATATATATATATATATATATATATATATATATATATATATATATAAAACACTCAAACACTCAAACACTCTTCATTCCAACAGGATTTCTGAGATGTAAAGTATTATTTTGTCCTTATAAGCAAAAAGTGCAATTAAAATTTTGATCTATAATTAAACTGTTTTATGAATGTAAAAGTACATCGACTATGCAAAGCATCCCACAAAATTAGCCTTTAGTCATCAAAAAGAATGACTAAAAGGACAAGTTTGGAGAAGCTCTTATCCAGACTGTATTTATTTATTATTATTATTATTTATTTGTTTTTCTTTTTACAAAGAACAGTCAGGGTTATAAGTTGTGCACGTCCAGCTAAGTCTGGCACAGGTAAGGAGGTGTTTTTACCCATTATTACACAAACCTCTTTGGTACAGTAAGGATCATTTTATAAAGAAATACCAAATATTTCACTCTAATTCAACCCATTTATTCAAAAACACACTAATGTGCCAGAATACTAATAGTTAAAGCAGTGTGTTAAAAGTAAAATAAATAAACACACCTTGGATTGAAGGCGGACTTATATGTGGACCACTCTAAAGACCACCCCCAGGCATATTCCTTTAAGCGCAGGTCATGAACTGTTTGCAATAATAAGTTAAACGATATTGTTAACATATAATGCTATGTAATTACATTGTCACGGTGTTGAGGTTACACAGTAATTTGACTTGTGATAGTATTTTATCATCCTCCTGGGGAAAGAATGACTAATTTCATCTTCCAATCTGCAGTCATGAAAAGCACAATATTTATATAGGATTCCCTGTCATCGTGATTGATGAGTCAGACGCCTCAGGGATATTGCATCGACCCTCATCCTACCACATCTCCCTCCACCCCGACGGTTTAATACAGGCTGATTACAGGAGAGAAGTGGAAGGAAACACATGTAATCTTAAAGGAGAAACAGGTAAATAAAGGAGCCTAGAGTATAGTGTTTGAAGTACTGTACTGCTCTGATGTGCCTGTCTGAAGGGTTAGTAAGAAATCCTTAATACTAAACCTACAGAACATGGTGCAAATAATGGTGCCAAAGAGGGCTTTCTGTCTGATACTGTAGATTAACCACTATAACCTCTGTAAATATTCTTTACATGGGGAGAGAACCAGCTGTGTAATCAGATGTGTGCATCTGCAAAGAAACCTTTAAAAGTATCAGGAATGTCCACATCATGTACAGATCAGATTTTAGATTTTTTCATTTATATTAATTACGTACAGATTCTTTAAGGAAAGAAACTGGTTCTTCTGTGGCACTGATAAAAAAACAATACTTTTTATCTTTTATAGCCTGTTTTTGCTTATTGGGCTAAAACACATTAAAATGAGAACGAATGATCCATATTGGAATGCAAAACTTTTATGGCTCATGTAATGATTAATAATAATAAGTTCTTCACAATACTTGACAGTTTTCCAATTTTGCTATATATATATATATATATATATATATATATATATATATCATATAAGTATTAGTATTACCCCATTCAGTGTTATGAGAGCAATCACTGCATTGCAGGTTGAGCATACACGACAGAGCAGTAAACATGCACTGATGCTCCTTAGACATTTAAACTGGGATTTAATTCAGTTGGAAACGAGTGAATTGATAATTCATCACAAAATGATTTGATAAGTCATATCTGCAAGTTACTCTGATCCTGAGTTATGAAGCCTAGAAAATAGCAGTCTGAAGAGTTCATATTGATATCTCAGTTCTGCTGTGTTCATAACTCAGTTGAGATAAAATTCCAGAGGAGTTATATATGTGGTGGTGGCCATAACTATCTCCAATGGGAATGTTTCTACTTGTTGTAACATAGAAGCAGAGAAGCTCGACTGGTTCCCTTTACTTCTGCTTGCTCCTTGCTAGCTCCCACTCCACACTGTAGGAGCAAACCTGCTGATAGGGGTGGATATAACTTTTAAAAATGACCATGTAAGTCTGGTTTCAAAATTGTATTTAGATAAAATGGATAAAGTTTTTTAAAGATCAAATAAAATAATAATAAATGAAAAGGATAAATTAATGATTGTTTATAGAATCGTCTATTTCAGATCAAATAAAACCCTCTTTAATGTGTTTAGGCATATTGTCGGCAAATAAAAGTTCTTAAAAGGTGATCCAAGAGTAGTTTACAGTATGATTCCTCAGTATCATGGCTCTATCCATCTATGACCGTCATAACAACCTTAAAAAATCTAGATATAGCATTAAATCTAGATAGAGCATTTGCTGTCTAAGCCGCCTGAGGATGAGAACTGGATGAGAATGAGGATCATATTCGTTTTTTAAGGTTCTCCAACAGTAACATGCTTGCTACACATTTTTGGAGATATGATGCATGCTGAAATATGTCATGTAGGAAATATCTATTCTGTTCATGTGCATTCCCCTTCCTTCAATTACCCATATCCATCCACACATTCTCAGTCTGCTCAGAGGGGCTGTCAGCAATGAATCAGTGGAGGCTACAGGACATATAGAACATGTGTGCCACTTTTAATCCTGGCGTTTGCTCTCAAAACACAACTTTGCCTCCAATCACCTTCAGTCACCTGCATAAATCCTTCAAAACACTGTGTGTTTATGTGTGATCTGAAAAGTAGTTATCTAATAACTTTTATGTTGTAAACTAATTTAATTTAATTAATGACACTTACTGCTATCTCTTATTATATATATAAATAGAGAGAAAGATATATATATATATATATATATATATATATATATATATATATATATATATATATATATATATATATATATGGTTATGAATATATTTTGTTCAGGTGTTTAATTATGTGTATAGTCATTGGTAGAACTTGGGGTGGAGGACTGAATATTGGAGGGAGACAACCCCAATGAACTGGTCAAAAGGGATCCCCCTGGTCGTTTGTTTGAGGGTCTGCAAAAATCCAGGGCTGACCTGTTGTCGTGTCCAGCTCTATGCTTAGCTCTTGTACTCTTATGTTTTTGATGTTTATATATAATAGTTTGATTGTGATATCTCTGGTGAATCTAGAGGCCTGCTTAACCACAAGAGTTAGTAAATGTCTGCTGAGAGACTGATGATAAAGGTACATGTTCAACTCGCATACAGACTTTGACTGGATCAGCAAGTAGGCTAGCTGATGATGTCACTGAGCCACTTATTAGGTTACAGAGTATAAAGTACAAAAACATCCACAAAATTGTCCTAGAGTGAAGCCATTAACACTGGTCTGTACCTCATTACGCTATATTAATACAAACTAGATATGACATTAACATTGGCAGATCATCTAAATGCTCCTGGTAAGTATTTTAGATGAAGTATTTCTTTAATGTCATTCATTAAGTATGTGCTGTATGAAGGTAGACAATCATGAAATATAGTCAGTTACAAAATGACACTTGAACTGGGCTGATTTGAGTAATCTTGGATTATCTCCACAGTCCAGTGGTCAAAACATTTCCAGACCACTAACCCAAGTCAAAACAATGGTCAAGATGCAATTAAGACACTTTCTCACAGTGCATTTTATAACTGCTTTATATTATGATGTCTTGAATCCACTCCATTATGACCACAAAATGCTCTTTCAGGTACCAATGGCCTCAATGGTCCCTTTTTTTCTTATAGCAAAAACATTTGGGGTGTTTTAAGGTCGGTTTAAAGGGTGGCATGTGAACAGTTAAGCCACATCAAAAGCATCTCATGAGAAAAAAAAGAAAGAAAGAAATGAAAGCTGATGCCACAACCACAGTGAATATTCAGCCTCCGGAAGAACAGATCCAACATTTTGCAGCCTTACAGTCCTTTTTCCTGACCTTAGCTATTAAGCATTCTTTGTTCGACTCAATCTAATAAACAGGCAACTTTGGCTTCGGTCTAGCAATGAAATTCTTAGTTATTCCAGTTATTCCGAGGGAAGGGAAAAAAGGCAGGACGATAGCCAGTGTCCAGCGTGGCTACTTTTGGTGACTTTCACCTCTGAGTTACAGCCAGATGGAGGAGTCTGGCTCGAGAAGAATATTCGTGGTACGACCAGTAACATGATTCGCAACAGGAGAAGAATAACAGGGCCCTGAAATTAAGAATGTTCATTTGAGCGGCGTCAAGACACAGAATGTTCCAGTGGTGGTAAAAGAATGTTACTTCCTATCTTTAGTCATACAGATCGTGCAAAATTGGGAAATAAAGTACAATCCAAAGCTGGCGTGGGTTCGTCTGGCCCCCATCCCACCTCCCTCCTGCCCTCTCTTGGTGTGTCTCTTTGCTTGTGTTTTGAGTTAGTTGGGAATTTTGTGGCGGCTTTCCTGGAAGTGCTTTGTCATATCAGCCTATGGTCGGAAGGAAGCAGTATCATTAAGGGATTAATTAGATGTGGGTGCCGGCAGTCATCCCCATTCTCTTCTCTCTCTCTCTCTCTCTCTCTCTCTCTCTCTCTCTCTCTCTCCTTTTCCTTCCTCCCCTCTTCTTTCTCTTCCTCCCATCTGCATGCACTTTAACATGTGTAGCTAGAGGCAAAGGGTGCAACCAGAAAATATTTGAGTTTAGCAGCTAGGCACACAGGCTATTAAAGGTGGCAGACATAACTCCACAGTCCCTACTGCATCTTCTCCCACCGGCTGCTGGGGGAACGATGAGTTGCTTTTAAACGCGTTTAACTCAAAAATCCAAGTCAGTTTCTAAACAGAATTGTGCCATGCTGATTATTTTCCATTCAGATGAGAATCCCTGCATCTCCAGCATACAGCTGTTGTGTAGTCCAGGACTAATTCCTGCCAGGGAAACCGAATCTCTGTATCTGTATATGTTGGTCCCTCAGCTCATTATATATTACTTACTTATATATTACTATATATTACACTGACACGTTCGATTTATTGGACAAAATTTGTCCTAAGCTTGGAAAACTGCATGTAAACTGTAATGGCCTTTGAGGTAAAACACCTGCATTCTGAGCAGTTCTTAGATACTGAGTCTAAAAATCTTTATAGTAACACTGACGTTTTATAGATAAAGGGTCTAAAATGACCTCACCCAATGTTAGGAATAAGAATATGTAACAACCCATTCTGGATTAAAATGTCAAATCTCATAAATCCAAGGAGAGGAAATACCATCTGCAGAACCCACCCATATATATGCAAATCAGTTACTTAACCTCTTACACTAAGCTGACTTGTGATGTCACCAAAGACAATGCAGGTACATTATCCATCCTTTCAGACCCTAGCAGTTAAGCCCCGCCCACTCACAGCAAGGTTAGGAGGACTTCAACCGGGGCTACTTCGAGAATGAAGGGCAACACAGGGCAGCCAATCAGAATAAAGTACATGTACATAAACTGATTGAAGTAAATGAGTTATGACAACAGCTCATCAACGAACTTCAGAAGCCCCAGTGTCCTGATGCATCCCCGAATGTCCATGTTCATGCATAGGATTATTAACTCATCACATTAAAAAACAACGTGAGTTACACTACAGGAGTCAAGGGCGGAAGGGTGGACCTATGGGCCCATGAAGGGGTTAAAGGTCAGCGTGGCCACATAAAGAAAAACCTGGGATAAAAGGACCAGAGATAAAGTGCACTGAAGTTAATAGTGTTTCCACTGGAGAGCAGGATGGGAATAAGGAAAAGATGAAACACATTCCCAGAAGAATCTCTTGCCAGATGTCCAACCCCACACCACCCCACCCCACACACACAGAGACACATACACACACATACATACACACACTATGCGAGAGCTTACACAACACCTGCCCACAGCAGTAGTCCATTGCACTGTGAGTGTGAAGTGGTAAAGAGTAGAATAGGCACTGATGCTGCATGCTCTAAATCGAACCAATCAGCTGCATCAAGGGCTGAAAGTTGAAAACTATGCACTCACATGCACCCAGAGACACGAGCATCAGCTGGTCTCAGCTGCACCACACCCCCTTATAAGCTACACACACACATAAGCATGCACACACACACACACACACACACACACACACACACAAAAAATTGATCCAATATACCCAACCCACCTACGCTCTATACCAATTCAATAATGTAATCTAGTACAGCCCATAGTGCAGATGATTGTGATTATCTATGATACAGCAATGAACACAACCAGCATCAGCTCCCACAGTTGAAACACTTCAAAGCAATCTCCTCCATGCAACTCAAATCCCTTCAAACCCCATCAAAGCTCCTCATACTCCCCAGTGATGTTAAGCTGTACCCACAGGGAGAGGAGCTCTGCTGTCCAACTGCTGGTCTAGGACTCCAGGTGCCTCTGGTTCTGTCCTTCACTCAACCCCTTACCTGTGCTGTTTTGCAGAGTGGAGAGAAGAGATGTTCAGCCACAACCAGACAGGAGGGGATGGAGTGGAGCTGCAGCAGGGCAGGCAGAGCGATCACTGGACGTTGCAGCCACACAGCAGGCAGGTGTGTTCTAGCAAGGGAGAGGGGACGAGAGGAGAAGCCAGAAAGAGAGAGAGAGAGAGAGAGAGAGAGAGAGAGAGAGAGAGAGAGAGAGAGAGAGGAGGGGTTATTAGAGTTTGAATCCCTCCAATGAGATATTCAGGAGAACTTCCCTTGCATGCAGTGTTCTGAAAAGAAGTAGCTGAAAGAAGAGAGAAAAAGGAGCAGTCATTTGAGGGGAAAGGAGTTGTATGGGGGAGGGATCGGGTGAGTTTTAGAGCAGAGAAAAGAGAGAGAGACAGAGAGAGAGACTGAGAGAGAGAGAGAGAGAGAGAGAGAGAGAGAGAGAGAGAGAGAGAGAGAGAGAGAGAGAGAGAGAGAGACTACGGTCAGTCAATGAACAATGACTGCACTGGTCATCTTTCAAACTGTGTCGTCTGGTAATGATAGCACTGCAGGACACGCTTCAACTTAGAGCCCGCTCTCTTCCTTCTTTCTTTCTTTAAAGTATACACTACTACATTACTCTCAGAGTCGGCTCAGACCCAGTCTCTGACCAGTATACACTACTAGATTACTCTCAGAGTCGGCTCAGACCCAGTCTCTGACCAGTATACACTAGTAGATTACTCTCAGAGTCTGTCAGACTGGGTCTCTGACCAGTATACACTACTAGATTACTCTCAGAGTCTGTCAGACTGAGTCTCTGACCAGTATACACTACTAGATTACACTCAGAGTCGGCTCAGACCCAGTTTCTGACCAGTATACACTACTAGATTACACTCAGAGTTGGTCAGACCGAGTCTCTGACCAGTATACACTACTAGATTACTCTCAGAGTGAGCTCAGACTCAGTCTCTGACCAGTATACACTACTAGATTACTCTCAGAGTGAGCTCAGACCCAGTCTCTGACCAGTATACACTACTAGTTTACTCTCAGAGTGAGCTCAGACCCAGTACACACTACTAGATTATGCTTAGAGTCGGGGCAAAAACAGCAAGTGTTTGAAATGCTTGACAGGTTCTGATGGGAGATTGATGGGCCACACTGCCTGATTCGAGTCAGACCGCTGGAAAAAGCTGCAGACTAGAGCCAACCACCATAGAGTTGGTAGGACTGACATCTGGGCTAAAATTGGGGCAAATATTTCATAGTATAACCTGACTGGGACTCAGGTATCTGCAGTGTGCTGTCACCCCTGACACTGAACTGAAGCTAACCTAACCCTAACCCTAACCCTATACCTGCCCCAAAACATAACCTCAGTGTAGGATGTGAATTAAGTTTGTTAATTCCCGTTTTAATTCAAAAGCAGCTAGCTTTAGAGTGCCTGTGTGGCTTCTGTTTGTGTGCACTCGGCGAAACAGCATCACTAGTGTACGGGAGCTCATTGTGAATCGTACTGTGTATACAAAGTGTGAAAATCTTGATACCAAATCCTTGGGGTGCATTTTAGTCATGCATTTTTGGAGATCTTGTTACTGTCAGCGATTTTGTTGACAAAAATATTGGGACATCTGCTCCACAACTCATCCCAAAACTACTGAATCATCATTCCAGAGAACACAAGGCTTAGCACTGGGGTTTTTAGTCAATAGTCCATGCTTGCCAATAGGCATGGTGACAATAGTGAATATGTGCCCCATATACATGGATGCAGTAGTGAAAACATAGCATAGTTAGTCTCTCTCTCTCTCTTTCTCTCTCTCTCTCTCTCTCTCTCTCTCTCTTTATTTTATTTATTTTTTTTGCACAGTTCTATTTCTGTTTTTTGTGCAGTGGAAACATTCTTACCAGTAGTGCTTTTGTTTCTCAGAGAACCAAACACACGGAAACACAAAAGAAAGTGAGTGAGAGAGAGAGAGAGAGAGAGAGAGAGAGAGCGAGAGAGAGAGAGAGAGAGAGATGCATTTTCACAACTCAGAAGTGGAAATGAGGAGAGTGGAGATGAAGCAGGAGGAGAAACTGGCTTTAAGTCAAAACGAGTTACCAAAGCCGTGGCCCACATTCAAACTATGACAGTCCCCTCCCACCGCCGGCACCCCGGACCCGGACCCCACCCCACACTGTTTCTTTTTGTTCCACTTTGTTTTTTCTACCTACATTGAGAGATTAGGATAATGGATTTTTCATAATCCTCTTAAAATATCAGTGCATATCCTCCAGCACTGAAGCAGTTCCGAAGGTTGCGTATGTGAACACGGTAGTTTAATATTTAAGCAGGAGTTTGACCACTTCACCCACCATCACCGTCTTATATTCTGCCCACAGTCTTCCATTTAGATCTGGACCTGCTCCAGTACTTTGTCATGAACCATTTCTGGGAGCTTTTTGATGTACGAGACCCAGCTTTCTGATACTGGCCAGTGCTGCACACAGTCAAGGATTCCAGTGCCAGAAGCAGTAGAACAACCCCAACACATCTTTAAACCTCCACCATGTTTGACAGTAGGGACTGTGTCCGTACAGGCTTGTGGATTCTTCCGATACGTTCTTGTGTCTGGAGTTCAGCTTGAAATTGTTTGGAACTGAGGTTCTTTAGTCACCTCGTGAACAATCCTTTGTTAGAATCTCCACATCCAGGGGGGTTAGCTACAGTGGGTGGTACACTCGTAATGAGGCTACACACAGTAAACACAGGAACATTAAGATCTCAGAAGATGGACTCATAGCCTTGACATTGTCCAAACTATCCCACAGTTTTGGTTATACATTCTCAGACTTGCTCGGTGTGATGTACTGAGAAGACAAGACAGAGCCAACGTTTCTTCATTCACACGAACATGTAATTTATATACCATTACTTGCCACAAACATCACATGATCGACGTCCAGTTATTTCTCACAGGTTTTAAGCTTTGTTTGAAATTATGCCAGATTTGACTCTGAGGTTCCAATGCAAACATAAGATATAAACACAGATATAATGCATTTGTTATTGCAATACATTTTCTGGAAGAAGTGCAGTATTTGTGGTAATGACTGTATATAATCCTGCTTGATCTTGCAACAATGGACAAAATGGACAATGGGCTTTAAAAATAACAATAACAAACGTTTCCATGGCTGCAAAAAGGGTTTCTATATCATAGGATTTTTAGAAGTGTAATGAATAAAAACCTTGAAACTAAATAGCTTTGAAATTTAATATATTTCTATACCATAGTGTGCTATACACATGCTCATTTTGGGAGTAATGTATATATGGCATTATATTTGCTGCTCAATACATATTGAGCTGTTTAGTACCTAAAGTTTAGGACTCTGGACTTGTTTGCTGTATTAAATCCCAGTTTAAATGCCAAAGGAGCCTCCAATGCATGTTTCCTGCTCTGTCCATGTGTTTATGCATGAAATCTATTTTTAAGTCAGTTCAGTGTACAGTTAGGACTGGGTGATATATTGAAATTTATATCTATATCGGGATATAAACAGAGCATGATATGAGTTTATATCAGGTTTTTGAATAACATTCTGGGTTTTTTTCTGGTCCCATTATCTGCTCCACCCCCTGCTCTCACCTCCTCCTCTCCTCTGCTGCCCTCCACCCCATTTCCGCTCTCATGTAAACACTATGGAGGCTTGTGCATAAAGAATCGTGAGCATTAGAAGACAGGAGGTTACAAATACTGACCTGTTATTCTCCATCCTCTGCCCTCTTGAGAACATTCACTATTCTTTTGTAAGGCTGAACCTCAAAGTTTAATGGGAGTCCTGGAAATTACTGGACGGATTAAGCCAGACAATAAACATTGTCATGAATATGATAAGAAAATGAATTATTGGAGAAAGAATAATTATTTGGGGGAAAATTGAGTTACAGTAAAGAGGAACCGAAACATCTGTGTGCACTTTGATAGAACATGTATTAACATGAGGTAATTAAAACACTCCAAAGCCCTCTGGAACACTCTGGAACAGTCCCTTATAAAAAGAAGGCTGTGGTCTGGCCTGCAGTACTGCACTGTGGCAAGTTGTCTCAAATCTAAAACCGCAAAGTCAAAGGTTCAAACTCCTTAAAAAGACTGAATATCAGATCTGCTGGTTTATCATTTGATGAACTGCTTGTTTCTGAGGTAAAATAAATGATCATTTTCACTGAATAGGAAGAAAACCACGGACTCCATCTTCACATGGTTCTTCCCCCTGGGTGTGATGGATAGATAGAAAGCTGCAGTTAATAAATCCTTTATTTGTATTCATGTAACATCTTTGTTTTAACAAAACTAAGTGAATTTAGAAGAGACAGAAGTGTGGGACAGGCTATAATATGGTAAAGGCATTCCTCGGTTGTCCTTTCCTGTAGACCAAGGATCTCAAACACCAGTTCTTGAGGCCTTATATGCAGCGGTTTAGTGATTTTCCTGCTCTAAATCTATTACTGAAAGCAGAAAATGAAATAATGTCACTGTTCTCATTAATGTAGTAAATAAATGACTGTCAAACTGTGGTTTCTGTGCCAATGGTGGCACGCAAAGTGCCCCAGATGCCCTCAGAAAATCAGCTGCATGGAGTAAAAATGTTTTCGCCTGATTTTCAAAACCTTACATTTGCTTGAATTTAGAGCTTAACTTGTTGGAACCTATATTTAAGCCAACACTTCAGTTCTGCACTTTCAGAGTTACAGTACTATAGTTATACATCCGTTTCAACGGCCCTTCAATTGAATCTGTGGAAATCCACAACATATACTAAACCAATCAGTTACCAAGTAATTAACAAAGAACTGAATGGAATAATCAGCCTAGGGTTTATGAAAATGCTATGAAACTTCCTGAGATGTCTCAGCAGGCGTATTATATTGACCAGAAACTAACATCCCACAGTACTACAGGGGTTGGACAATGAAACTGAAACACCTGGTTTTAGACCTCAATAATTGATTAGTTTGGTGAACTAGGGCCTCCTTTTGTGGCCAATACAGCGTCAATTCATCTTGGGAATGACATTTTTTGGATACAATCCGGGTTAACACCCCAACATCCCTTTCAGACAGCTTCCTCTTGCGTCCACAGTTAATACTGTTGGATGTGGTTGGTCCTTCTTGGTGGTGCTGACGTTACCCTGGATACCGTGGCTCTTGATACATCACAAAGACTTGCTGTCTTGGTCACAGATGCGCCAGCAAGACGTGCACCAACAATTTGTCCTCTTTTGAACTCTGGTATGTCCCCCATAAGGTTGTGTTCATTGCAATATTTTGAGCAGAACTGTGCTCTTACCTGCTAATTGAACCTTCACACTCTGCTCTTACTGGTGCAATTAATGAAGATTGACCACCAGGCTGCTCCGATTTAGCCATGAAACCTCCCACAATACAATGACAGGTGTTTCAGTTTCATTGTCCAACCCCTGTAGTTCGCAGATTGCCAAAGTGGGTAGGATCCACACAACTGGTGAAAAATCACCGGCAAAAGATGACATAGAGTATACAGTATGACGTGCACAGCAACATGTAGCAACCATTGCACATTGCACTTTATATAACACCTCTCAGGGTTCCTGCACTGAATGCAACTTATCCATACATCTGCACCTCCTACCTCCACTTAAGTTATTTTCTTTTTTGTTACCTCAGACTTATTTATTTATTTTTTCTTCTCAGGAGCAGCGTCTTGTATTTTTTTTTTACCTTGTAAACACAAAGACATATTTATTCTGTTTACCTTCTCCCTACGTTCTCCCTTCTTCACTTATTGATCTGTGTGTGTGCAGACAGCCGCAAAGACACATTTCACTGCACGTTGTTCTGTGTACAACTGTATAACTGTGTGCGTGACAAATAAACGAACCTTGAACCCTTGACGTGTGGACGCCACATATTTTCCCGCTACGATATCGATGTAGAAACGTCAGCCTTATAAACAGACAGGAGTAATAGATGGTCATTATAAAAGGGGCAGAACTACACAAAGCAAAATATGCTAGTTAGTAATGGATTTATCAGCTAATAAGTATCCAGATGTTTTGCGATTTAATCGTTGTGTCAAGGCAGTCAGTGTGCTAACAAAGTGGGCCCTGTCTTCCTGAGCAATGTGTAAAACTAAACAATGCAATTAAAGTCAGAATAAAATCACATGATGCTTTCAGAATGTTTTTTTGTTGTTGTTTTATTTTGGATGCCAGGTTTGTTTAGGTAAAACAAAGCTGCTGTCAGATTTGTCTTTTTGAGGACTGTTTATGCTGCATGTGTACAAGCCTATGGTCAAACAGCTTCTATTTGCATTCACAGTTCTGCTGTAATTGCTAACATTCACAAGTGTTTCGTAGGAAGGAAAAACGCTGAATGCACAAAGCCACGGAACAATGTAATGATATGAGGATGTTCAATTACAACCTTATATGTAGAAATACTCTTTCAGTACGTTTACACTCACATGCACTGCTAATACAGTTTAGAAGAAGAGGGCAAACTTCATGGCATGACAAAGGTACATTGTGAGTCTAAACGCACTGACCGACAATAACATTATGACCATCCACTTGTTCCTACACCACCCATTCATTTGACATTTGCTTCATTTCATCCTGATCTTCAGTGGTCAGGACCCCACAGGACCAGCAGAGAGCAGGTATTATGTGGGTGGTGGGTGATTCTCAGCACTGCAGTCACACTGACATGGTGGTGGTGTGTTAGTGTGTGTTGTGCTGGTAGATCACACACAGCAGTGCTGCTGGCGTGTTAAAACACTCACTGTCCACTCTATTAGATGCACCTACCCAGTTGCTCCACCTTGTAGATGTAAAGTCAGAGGTTGAAGCTCATCTGTTTCTGCCCAGTTTGTGTTGGTCATCCTCTGGTCATTCTTCAGCACTGCTGTGTCTGATCCACTCGTACCAGCGCAACACACACTAACACACCACCACCATGTCAGTGTCACTGCAGTGCTGAGAATGACCCACCACCCACATAATACCTGCTCTATGTTCATGTAGCACTTCATCCTGAGTGCTACATACAGCTATATTTAAAAGGTTCTCTATAGAACCATCAAACTTTTGTTTGTTTTTACCAATCCCAAGAACCCGTTAGCCACACAGAACACCATTTAAGCATCCAAATGGTTCTTTTAGATGGCATGCTTCAAAACTATTTCCTTTTCCAAAGAACCTTTGAAGAACCCTTTAATTAAGAGTATTAAAAACAATCTGGCTGTTAACAATGACTCTTCTCAAAAGAATCCTTCAAAGGACTCATTTATAAACATGGCTTAAAACAAAATGCTTTGCCAACAGCTAAATTCATGTAGCATGTTTCAGCGAAGAGAAAATGCCAGAATGAATTAAAATCATTTGCCAGTCACTGAGTGAGTCTATGAGAACAGGCAGGTAGAGTCTTGCCACTGCCAGCGTGTCCATAACTACAATCCAGCTTCCAAAAAACACAAGCCTTAAAAAGGACTGGAAAAGAGGGGGTGAGTGGGGCAACAGAGAGAGAGAGAGAGAGAGAGAGAGAGAGAGAGAGAGAGAGAGAAAGAGAGAGAGAGAGAGAGAGAGAGAGAGAGAGAGAGAGAGAAAATCACACCATATTTCCATCAATTGCACTTATTCTCTTTTTTCTCCCTGGTTCTGCAGTCTGTTCTGCTTTTTATTAGTCCTTGAAAAGCAGCCTCAATTGTAGAGAGTCAGTAACATCTCACAGATGGTGAAAGGGTTCTGTATATTCATTGTTCTGCAGCACAATACAACCTCCTATTTTGTGTATTATCTACACATTTCTGCAGGTTCTATATTCCGCACATACTGTATTTACCATGTCCTGCCCACCACCTGGTGGCGCTCTTTTTCCAAAACATATTGCATAACCCATCCTTTGATGCACTTCAGTAGGAATGCTGAAATGCCGGCTATCATTCTGGAGCTCGTAATTAAGGAATGACTGAATAGCTCATAAACACATGCTAACTGACAGCTGATGTTTACTGATGGTAAAGTTAGGGTTAGGTTTAGGTTAGGTTTACATCGAGATGTAGCTTCTAATCTTATATCTACACTGCTTACATTGTAACATAAACACACTGGCCAAGAACAGTGCTCCACACTGCTGTGCACATACATACATGTATTGGTCATTTACAAACCATTTACTCACCAAGACCTGAAGTCTAAGGAATTGTCTGTAGACCTCTTAGACAGGATTGTATCGAGACCCAGATCTGGAGAAGGGTACAGAAACAAGGTCGCGATGAGCACATTGACCTCCATCATCCATAAATGGAAGAAGTTTGGATCCACCAGGACTCTTCATAGAGCTGGCTGCCTGACCAAACTGAGTGATCATGGTAGGTGGGCCTTAGTCAGGGAGGTGACCAAGAACCCAAAGGTTGCTCTGTGGAGAGAGGAGAACCTTCCAGAAGGACAAACATTTCTGGAGCACTCCACCAATTAGGCCTGTATGGTGGAGTGTCCACACAGAAGCCAGTCCTCAGTAAAAGGCACATGACAGCCATCTGGAGTTTGCCAAAAGACACTCGAAGGACTCTCAGATCACGAGAAACAAAATGACCTGCTCTGATAAAACAAAGATTGAACTCGGAGGACAGCAGACACTGCTCATCACCTCGCCAATACCTTTCCGACAGTGAAGCATGGTGGTGGCAGCATCATGCTGTGGGGATGTTTTCCTGCAGCAGGAACTGGCAGACTACTCATGGTCAAGGGAAGGATGACTGCAGTGATGTATTCTTGATCATATCCTGCTCCAGAGTGCTCTGGAGCTCAGACTGGTATAAAGGATGATCTTCCAACAGGACCAAGACCCAAAGCACACAGCCAAGGTAACAAAGGAGTGGCTTGCATTGTTGAAACCACTTCATGAAAAGAACACCTTGCAAATTGTGAAACATGAGGGTTGATCTACCATTCTATGGGCTTGTATTGCAGCCAGTGACATTGGCCCACATTTATTGAACCTTCAATAGTTAATGCTGATCTGGAATCAACTATGTTCTTTCAAATGACAATGGATATGACTATAAACACTAATGTAAACTGATCTTGGATCAGTGTTCTCACTCTACACTGTTGCTCTGCGCCTGCCTTTCTAACTACAGCAGAGAGGCTTAATGAAGAGTGTAACCAAGACTGACATGGATATTACTGGTCTACAAACAGCAGCGGTTTTGCCATTACATTTAGGAAAGACTGTTATCGCACCTGCAATTATGTAAATGGCTGTGTGTGTGTGTGTGTGTGTGTGTGTGTGTGTGTGTGTGTGTGTGTGTGTGTGTGTGTGTGTGTGTGTGTGCGCTCCACTAAATATGGACTGAGCATTATATACACCTGTCAGCATGTGCTATAACTATATATCACTCACTTCCTCCCATTATGTGTTGCCAGAACCCCACAGGACCACCACAGAACAGGTATTATGTGGGTGGTGGGTCGTCCTCAGCGCTGCAGTCACACTGACATGGTGGTGGTTTGTTAGACACTCCTATATAGTTGCTCCACCTTGTAGATGTAAAGTCAGAAACAGGAGCTCACATGTCATCCTCAGGTCATCCTCTACTCCTTCATCAGTGCTCACAGGATGCTGCCCACAGGATGCACGCATTGGCTATGAGGGGTTTAAACACTCCAGAAGCACTTCTGTCTGATCCAGTCATACCAGCACAATACACACTACCTTGCCACCACCATGTCAGTGTGACTGGAGTGCTGAGAATGTCCCACCACCCAAATTATATCTGCTTTGTGGTGGTACTGAGGAGTCCGTACCATTAAAGAACAGGATTCCCTTTTTGACTTAAATCTAAAACTAAAGTTTTATTTTTTATATTCTATCCAGATTTCTTGATGAATGGACCAATAGAAATGCTCCAAAGTAACTTAATAATAAAATCTTTTTGCACTGACTTTTGTTAAAATATAAGAAGGTTTATTGGCAATTTGGAGATACAATGTTTATGCTTCATGACAGCAACTACAGCTACTACAGACACCTATTGTAGGCACAGTTGTCACTGTCATGTTTCCTTTCCTAAACAGGACATATTTACATATTTTCCTTTAGTTTAGTCTGAGTGTTGTGCTTTCCTTTCATGCCTCATTATTACGTAAGCACATTCTGTAAGAGCCCATAAGCTCTCCGCGGTTAGGTGCACAGTGTGAGTCTGCAACCTGGCCTGCTGATTCAGTTACTGCAAACAATCTGGATTCAATCTGGGGGTAAACAACACGGGCTGAGTGACGCAGCTATGTCTGCTCAGGCCCTGGCAGGGTTGCTGATCTGAAAGTTGACCCGCAGTGAGGTCTGCAGAGATGTGCGCCGTCTGGGCTTCTGTGCCCGAGACAGTAGCTGAGATGGAGTCTGCTAGAGCCATCAGAACCTTTGTGAAACGGCTGTTTGTAAAGGTCTTAAACGCTGGAGCAGAGCAGCTAAAAAATGTGAACATCCCCGCCCAGTGAATCACATGGAGACCATTTTCATGCAAGCTTTTAGCAATGTTCTGCATTTAGTATAACTTTTGAGCAAGTTCACTAATTTCTTTATTTTTAATCATATAACATGGTGACTGTCCAGTGAAAAACGTGTAGGGAGAAGGCAAAAATGCTTATTGGCATGTTCATAAAAAATGATTTAGACTGTGTATAAAGCAGCTGCAAGTTTCAAACCATGGAGAAACTAAAAATGGACAAAAATGAAGATACAGGATTTCATTGGACAGCAGCAATAACATCTATTCTACAGATGAAAACATAAACATCATTCTATCACCTTCCATTTCTGAACAAATTATTATAAAATAATAAAATGCACAGTGAGTTCAGTATATTTCTATTTCTAATGAGCTTTCAAATCTAAATTTCGATTGCAGTCACCAATTCGAGCAGGTATTACGTGGGTGGTGGGTCATTCTCAGCACCGTAGCAACACTGACATGTGGTGTGAGACAACAGCACTGCTGGTGTTTAAACACCTTCTCCACTCACTGTCCACTTTCTTAGACACTGAGGGGCTTAAACACTCCAGCGGCACTGCTGTATCTGATCCACTCCCACCAGTGCAACACACACTCCGTGGTGGTCTTGTGGGGTCCTGCCCACTGAAGAACAAGGTGAAAGGAGGCGAACAAAGTATGCAACTGGATTATATCCACAGCAGAGCTGTAACAATGTGTCCACTCTGTTCGACACTGAGGGGTTTAAACACTCCTCAGAGTCTAGTCAACTCATACCAGCTTAAAACCGGGCACGTGCCAGGTGATGCCCCTGGTGGCGACTGCAATTTAGCCTGGCTTCACCAACTAAGAAGTAGATTAAAACAATACACAGTGGAATGCAAAAGTTTAGGCACCCCAGACCAAAATCCCTTTTACTGCGAATAGTTAAGAATGTAGAAAATCAAAAAATGGACACACATTTAAAAAAGAAGCAAAATTAATGAATTTATTAAAATAATTACTGCCAACAAAGCAGGGCAAACCTACAAGTCTCAGTCTATAATGTAATTAAGAAATGGCAAATAACTGGATGGTGGAAGTCAGGTGGAGGTCTAGAAGACCAAGAACAACTGTTTGTAGGACTAAAACCCCAATTTGACTTCAGAGGAGGTGCACTGTTCTACTGTGCAGCAACACCTGCACAAATTTGACTTCCAAGGGTCACAACGATTCTATTTTAACTTCGTTACTGCACAACACATCATTTTAACACCATACGCTTTCAACTGAACATCTAAACAAGCCTGATGACGTTTGAACACGTGAGGTGACGGAGTTAAAATGATAGAAATGTTGTGTTGGAGAGAAAATGATGGCTAGTTTTAATGAAAAGAACACTTCTCCAACTTTTAAACACAGGAGTGGATTGATGATGCTTTAGGTTGTGCTGCAGCCAGTGGCAAAATTTACATGAAAGAGAACAGAATGGATGCAAGTATATAATGGTAAATACTGGAGGCCGGATTAAGATCCAAAAGACAAAAAAATCCACAATGGGGCACCTGCAAGCTGAAGTTTCTGTATGGCCCTGACCTAAAAATGACCTAAAGACAGTCTGTCAGTAGAACTTCAAAGAGCAGAGCATTCAGAGTGAATAGAGAATCTCACAGATCTAGAAGCCTTATGCATGAAAAATAGATTAAAGTCTCAGACACAAGAACTTACTCTTAGCTGGTTATAAAGAAGACTGACCATTTAGGACGTTCATTTTCTTACCATTAAAACTTTTGGAAGTTCATCATCATGTTCTCACTTTGCTATTCTCAGAAAACCACACTTTAACATTCCACTGTAGTGGAGAACAATTACACCTAAATACACAAATCTTATTTTATGGTACAACGCATACAGTTTTCAGGGTGAGAAATGATCCAAACACTACCAGAATTAACAAATATCGTTGCTATGGGACTACAATGAAAGGTGAAAAATATAAATGTGAATTTGTTTAATGAAATAAAAAGATATATCAATGTATGTTATATTGATCTGTATATTGATTTTACTGTGACCCCTTTTCAGACCCTTTTCATGGTTTGAATTCTCAAATCCTTTATTTTCACTGATTCTGCGATATTGACAAAGGAGTGCACTTTTTCACTTTTTGAAAGTGCAATACTCTTCCTCAAATGATAGAAGTGAATGAGTTCGTCATTCATTCAATATAAGAAGAATCACAATATTCTTAATGACCGTAATATTGGTTTAAGTCATAAATGGGTCACCTACAAAAACACACAAAGAATTGGAGTGTGGTCAGAGCACACCTGGAGCCAAAACTGCTGTGGGAAATTAATAGTGTCCAGTCAGCCCAGTGTTTTTGATTTATCTTCCATTTCTTGACAAAGGACAATTGCTTCCATTCTGGCTGTCTGGTCTTTTCAATGCTTGCGCAACAACACTGTTTAGCTTTCGCAGACCCACACAGCAGCCTGATAAACCATTATGGCAAAATAAAACGCACCAACTATGTCATTAGTGGGACAATGAAACCAGCTCTTTGGAAAATCTTGGTTTTTACGTCTGTGCTGGTCAAATGAAAAAGGGGAAAAAAACATTAATTTCCCTGTACTTTCACACATATTAAAAAAAAGCCATTGTTTTAGCGGAGTCAGAAATCCCATTTCTGCTGCTTTGCACCATTACAGTTTAAACAGCATTTATAATAAATAAACTGAGAACACAGAATTATCTACCTTCTGTCTAAGTTTCCTGTCTTATTTTCCGCAAAATCATCCCAGCGGTGCAAAGAAATACATTAGAACCTGAAATCTGCTCTCTGTGGACTCAGTATCAGATCAGGATCAGTAATCCAGCTCGGAAAACAATCCCAGTTTAAATGCCAAAGGAGCTTCCAGTGCATGTTCACTGCTCTGTCCACATGTACATGCTCAACCTGCATACAGACTCTGACTGATCAGCGAGAGGGGGCGGGGCTAATGACATCACTGACCCAGATTTTGGGTTATAGAGGTAAACGAGAAGGAAGGAGCGGTTTTCTTTCATTGCTCACACAGTGTTCAAATTTCAGAATAAAAGTCCCGAGAAGGGATATTACTATTACATGCATAAATAAAAAAATAATAAAGAAAATTCAGGTTTTTTTGTTTAATTTCCAAATTCTTGCACTTTCAGCTAAAATCGGAGCTCTAAATTCCTGTGTGTGCATAAAACAGTGGGTCAAATGAGTATACTTACTTACTCACTTACTTACTTACTTACTTACTAAAGGTTAACCAGTGTAACACACTTTCTTTTTTTCATTTTTGAATATGCACTCTTAGGTCTGACAACACCAATACAGGGTTGCATTTCGGGGTCATTTTTGTGTTTGACATGCTCTATTCATCATCAGGAGTTTAACCTTACTATTACAACACACACACACACACACAGACACACACACACACACACACACACACACACACACACACACACACACACACACACACACACACACACAGAACAAATAAACCAGGATCAAAATACAAGGTTATGTTTAGTGGTGTGCAGACATATGAAGACAGAGCAATCTCAAATACCTCCTTCCTCCCTATATAGTGAACTACATAGAACTACACACCTGCATGCAAATAGCACTAGATGTCATATTTTGATGTTCAAATGCATGTAATATAAATGCATAAATATACTGTATAATGCTCTATGTTGATTTAGAATCTACAGATTCATGACTTGTGTAGTACAGTAATTAGGGAGTAGTGTGTTTCCTTAGTTTGGTATCTTTTGATGTCCTTTATTATATTTGTACATGTGCATGTTCTGGTATAATCCCTTCTCAAAACTTTTATTCTGAAATTTCAACACTGAGTGAGCAAAAATATGGCAAACAGTCCCTTCTTGTTTTCCTTGATAATCCAACATGTCCCGCCCACTCTCACTGATCAGTCAGAGTCTGCATGCAGGTTGGCATTTACTTTTTTTCCTAGCTGGATTTACTCACTGATGATTCTCCACACAATGATGAGGATGGCAAAATGCAGATCTTGGGTTGTAAAAGTTAACCTGCCAGCAGCACTGCAGTCTCTGATCCACTTGTACCAGTGCACCAAACAATAACACACCACCACCATGTCAGTGTGACTGCAGTGCTGAGAATGACCCACCACCCACATAATAGCTGCTCCGTGGTGGTCCTGTGGGGTCCTGATCATTGAAGAACGGGGTGAAAGGAGATGGACTACAGGCTGTAATAACAGATCTACAAAGTGCTCCTGTATGGTCAGTGGAGCTCATAAAATGGACAGTGAGTGTAGACGTTGATTGATTGGTTGACTGGTGTAGATAATGCATACTATTAAATAAGTCCCGTTAGATATGGAATAATGCATTGTGGACTGTTAAAAATATATAATAGATAACATATGAAATTGAAGATTAATGATTGAAGGATAAAGTCAGTTTTATTTAATGAGTTAAATATTGATTACAAACTGTGACGAGAATATGAACACTCTGAAATGAAGTTTGTAGGTCACCTCTACACATGAACACACTTCTGGCAGAACATCTGCTTCTGTGTTTTTTTATTACTTGTCCTGTAATAAAGGCTTTTCACTGCTCAGAGTTTAGTGTCATAGGCCTCATGTCCACCCATCTGTTCTCATGCACAGCTTGTGAGGCTCAAAGCCTCGGCTTTATTAGCAGGAATTTCCGAACTTTGTAAACAAGTGGATTTTATAATCGGAGTGTCCTCCTGTCCTCAGCATGAGAGTGATTAAAAGAGCTCAGGCTGGGTCCCAGGTCCCCTTTGTTGTCTGACCATACGCCTGAATGTTCTTGTGTGTGAAAGACCCCAGGGTGGACAGTTGAAGGCCTTTAATAAACACAAAGCATGTTTTCCCAAATAAAGCCTTTATCTAATCTACCCCAAGCTTTTGTGTACATTTACTGTCTCTTATTTTTGTAAATTCGTGTTTTGCCCCAAGCTCGTATTATTAAATCTGATTCTGATTCTGATCATTTTATGTTCCCATAACATGCCCAGTCAACTATGATCTACTTGAAGTCATGGAAATTTGTAATCACAGCTTCAGACAAAACACTTCAGCATGTTTGGTGGCTGTGTTAGAGAACAACTGTGTGGCTTTTGCTCATTGATTGATAATTGGACCAAGTCTCTCTGGTTCAGTCTGGTTTTGATTTATTGCCCTCTATCGCACACTGCCAAATGGCCATATTGCTGCCAGTAATTCACTTTTCCTTCACCAAGAGCCTCTTGGCCTCATGAAAAGAGTTCTATCACCGGCCATGCCAGAAGCCAGTGACAGAAAGCAACAATGTTTTGTAGTTTTGAAAAATCCTATCAAATTCTCACAGTAGGAGCTTTGCTCTCATAGCAGTGAACAATCTCAGCCAGTTCACCAGGATAACAGAATGGACAAATGTATTGGGACACCTACTCTTTGTGTCTTCTGAAAATAAAGGGAAGGAAGGTTGTTGCATGACCACCACCCTGCCTCATCCCCAACTCCCCAGCTCATCCCAAAGGTACTGGATGGAGCTCCATCATTCCAGACAACACAATTCCACAGCTCAACAGCTCAACACTGGGGGGTGCTTTATACCCCTCTATCCCACACCTGACATCGGGCATGGTGCCAATATTCATGTTTATCTGCTCCAGAGTGTCCTATTGTATTGGCAGTATTTCCCTACTGGGACTAGACAAGCTGTGTGTACAATGTAAAGCAGCCGATTGCATTCATTAAAAGAGGCATTTGAAGAGAACAACAGTTTCAAACATGATTACGAACAAACTAAATAAAGGCATCTGTGTCTTTAAAGATTTTCAAGATTGTGAGGAAGCATGAGTCACTTCATTTGGCCAAACAACCACAGAAAAACCCTGATAAGCAGTGCAAGTGTCCATAAAAACATCCACTGAAAATCTTTAAACAAAACATCCAAATCAGCCTGTGTCTCGTAAAACGATCCACATTTTACCTTTTAAAACCCAAAATATATATATATGTACAGCAGTGTGTGAAAGTTTTAGGCATCCCGTGTAAATGAGAATGTAAATCTCTGGCCAGTGAGAGTTTATTTCCTCAGTAAAACACTAATATTAGAATAAACACTAATAACATTCCTAAGGAAATTGGTGGTTTTCCATCACTGTGTTCATTAAACATCTCCAAAGCTCTGCTCATGGGAGTCTAGTGTGATTTACAGTCCCATCAATACCTGCTTTGGTAAATCAGGGCTTAGTGATGCACTGGTGATGGAAGTGAACACACATCCAGGCACTGGCTGGGAGCATCCAGGAGAAATCTGGTATACAAAGATACAAAGTTCAGACAACTAAACCTTTCTTGACTTAAAAGGAAACTTGTGGATGAATTTTTTAATGTGACTGTAAGGCTGAAATCAGGATTGCCTATTTCACCACTTCCGTGTCTATCTTTCCTTCCCAAATCCGTGGGCATATTTATCTGTGCAAAGCCGATCTGTCGGCACTGTAGGGCATATTTAGTATTTTGGCAGGAAAAGAAAGTTTATGTATTCACTTCCCAAGATAAATTGCATGCTTGGAACTGTCGCCACACAATGATTTGAAAGAATTACAGTATGTTGTGAGGTATCCTCCTACCCTTCACCCTAGTTTCGAACAACTTTCTATGCAAAAGTCTGATATTGTATAATATGATGTGCTGTTTTTGCTTTGGTTATTTACACAAGTTGTAGACTAAACATGTCAAACACTTTATAAAATGGAGAACAAACATAAACATGAATTTAATCAAATTTTGGTTGAATTAAAGCTTGGTAAACTCATCCAGGAAGAAACCAAGAAAGACATCTAAAGATCTGCAGGCCTCTCTTGCCTCAGCTAAGGTCAGTATTCGTGACTCAACCACTAGAATAACACTGAGCTTGATCCATGGCTTTACTCTCTCTGATGTATCTGTCAAAACCTAACAGTGTTAGGTTCAGCTGTCAAACATGGTGGTGGTAGTGTGATGGGTTGGGTACACCCCTGAACCTACATCAAGAGGATATCATGTCATATGTCAGACAACAACTACTTTAGAGGGGAAATCAAAAACTCCTAGGACTGAAAAAGAGAGCGAGAGAGAGAGAGAGAGAGAGAGAGAGAGAGAGAGAGAGAGAGAGAGAGAGAGAGAAAGAGAAAAAGAGCTGTTTACCATGTTTTCATTAAAACCATGTGCTCTGTTTTGAATATGGGATCATCTTACGTTGACAGGTTTGGAGAAAGCCACAGCCACTCGCTCGCCCTCTCTGCTCACGTACACACAGCTGATCAGCTCCTCACGCTCAGCTGCACACGACCACACACACACAGACACAAACACACACACACACACACACACACACACACACACACACACACACACACACACACACA